>JAVXUP010001037.1:0-294424 GCA_033070095.1 Escallonia herrerae
CTGCGGTAAGTATATCCGCGATACTATATAGCGGACAGTCTGGTCCGTGCCAACCATTTTCTGCGGGGTGTATATCCGCGATACTATATAGCGGACAGTCTATCAGCGTCTGCGGGGCCATCCGCTACATAGTATAGCGGACGTAGAGACAACAACCAAAAGAAAAAACTAAGTGTTGGAGAGGTGGAACTAAGTGTAGAAAAAACTAAGTGTTGGACTAAGTGTAGAAAAAAGTAAGTGTTGGACTAAGTGTTGGAGAGGTGGAACTAAGTGTAGAAAAAACTAAGTGTTGGCGAGGGTATTGGGGGCCGTCCGCTACATAGTATAGCGGACGTAGAGAAGACAACCAAAAAAATTCTGCGGGGCCGTCCGCTACATAGTATAGCGGACGTAGAGGAAACTACCAAAACAACCAAAAGTCTATCGTCCGCGATACTATATAGCGGACAAGGAACAGACTAATGTCATCCGCGATACTATATAGCGGACGGCAAATATATATTGTCCAACGGACAGCAAATATATATATTCAAACCCAAAAGAAAGTCCTATAACTTCTACACTCTTCTTCGTTCTTCCTACTCACAAATATTCCCAGCGGCGTTGGCAAGCAGATCTGCGCAATTTCTTCATAAGAGCAGCTTTAATACCCCCTAATAGATCACGTAAGTTCACAAAATCAATCCTTTACATGTTTCTAATCTATAGTTGTGATCAATATTGCGTTTTATGCGTGGTTTTGATTATGCATTGAGCATGTGCTAGCGATGATGAGGATTTATATATGTATGTATTTGTTCATGTGCTAGCGTTTGTAAAATCCGATTCCATAGTTTCAGTTGCAAAAAATGGAATTTATCCCTGGACCAGAAGATCCATCCGTGTTATACGACCAAGCCAACCATATCAGTACGCTCATATGGGATGGTGGAGTAAGATACATTATTTATCAACTTTCTTATTATTACGAACGTTGTTTTACCGTTCATTTTGCTTAAATTGTATTTATTAATAATTCGTAGGAAAGAGAACTTCTCACCACCGTAGAAGTATCTCGCGAGTTCACGAGATGGAAATTGAACAAGTCCCAGAAAAGAATACTGCGTGGAATTGGGTTTGGGATTTTCACGCATGGGCAGATCTTTCAACAGCTTGACCGGGCCTTGATAGGTGCCCTTGTTGAGAGGTGGAGAAGTGAAACGAATACGTTTCACTTCCCGCTCGGAGAGATGACGATTACCCTAGAAGATGTAGGGTTCATCTTGGGGTTGCCGGTGACGGGGCGGCCGGTAATTGCTCCTCCGTCAGACGCAACGAATAAGAGAACAGTGCGAGACTTCTTCACTTCGATACCCCAGGATCAATTTAGCACTGGTGGTATAAAGTTGAAGTGGTTGGTAGATACCTACGGGGTTTTGCCGGAAAACTAAGTGGTTGGAAATCTTTTTGCTGCCCTGGTCAATGGTAGGCGTCGGGAGAAGGTATCGCGCAGGCCGGTCCTCATTTTCTGATTCAGCAAGAACATTAATCATGTCGGTAGGTCCTAGCCGCGCATCGCTCATTGTGTGAATTAGGCTCCTCGCGACCTTACCCATCTTCTTGTGTTGATGCATCTGACTCACCTTAGAAGGGGTTACTAACGGGTGATTGTGTGCCAGTTCCAGGCTGGTAATAAGCCAATGATCTTGTTTGGCTTTATAGCTTACGAACATCTTGACCTGGCAATTCGTGCGCGCAAAGCAATCCCGTCTTCTCCGCGCATACCCTATTTCGTCATCATCACTGTCATCGTTGCCTACGCGTGTCTCATTTTGCACTGGGTTTCTGCCCCTATGACACTCGTATAAGCGAGAGCATATCCTTTTCGATACGCTGCTTGTTCTTGTAGTTTTTATTCTAATGCCAAAACCAACCCTCAATGAATAAGCTCGAAAACATTCTCCAGCTTCTTCCAACGTTTGAAAGGTTCGTCCTAGATACGGATCACTAGCATCTACGGGGGTGCTGGAGCTCGACACGAAATCAGACATTGTGAAAAAGACCTATGTAGAAATAGAATACGCTTATTATCTCAAAATTATCTTGACGATTAGACCGATTTAGGATACCATATACATAATCTCAAAAGTGTCTCCTATTTTGCTAATTATATATTTACTGAACATAACAAATTAAAATTACTAAGATAAACGGTAGCAAGATCACAAACTTTACCTTGCTTGAGTGATGCTTGAACCAAGTGTGTTACTCCAAGAAGCTTGAAGGGGGCTGAAAATGGAAGCAAGTGAATCTGAAAGCCCGCAAAATTTTGCTGAAAGAGCCGAGAATTAGGGAGACTTTCTAGGCGACCGACGGGACAGTTCTCGGGGCTCACGCCCGAGACTTTATAGGCGACCGAGAGGACAGGTCCTGACATGTGTCAGCCTAGAGATCGTCCGCCATACAGTCGCGGACGCCTTTTCCTGACACATGTCAGGAACAGAAAGGCGTCCGCGAGACAGTCTCGCGGACATGGGAGGAGGGCAAAAAGGTAAAACTCCCGTCCGCGAGACAGTATGGCGGACGGGGATCAGTTTTGGAAAAAGGCGCGATCTGGACCGTCCATCTTTCAGGATGGACGGTCAGATCGCGCTAGCAAAATACCCCATTTTGTTAGCGCTATCAACGGATCAGCTCCCTATATATATATATATATATATATATATATATATATATATATATATATATATATATATATATATATATATATATATATATATATATATATATATATATATATATATCGCTGACTATTTTCGTAAACATACCATTGGAGGTAGGAAGTTCTAAAGAGGCACCTCGTTAGATGTATTTCAACTAAGGATGGGGCAGAAGACTCGAATTCTACCAAGACATACGAGCTCAATTTTGAGTCGCCATGTAGCAAGTATGCTGAGAGGCCTTTAATCAACTAAAAATTAACCCAACTCTCTTACCAGTGACTTTGAGTGTCATCTACATTCAGTAGTACAAAATGTTTACGGGGTTAAAATTACGATTATTGTTGAAATGCAATGCTAACATCTAAATACAAGTATAAGGATTGTGGAGAAAAATGCAAGGATATTTGCCTTTCAGCGGCTTTTGCTTTAGTGCAACCATAATATCCACATCTTAAGGGATATCAGGCGTTCCATAATATCCACGTTAGAAAAGAGTGCAAAATGTTCGTGGTTGCATGAGACAGACAGCAATGCTGAAAGAACCAAATCTGGTGATGAGTAGGAAGTTTCAAAGTAGCCACCATTGATTCTGAGAGAAAGGGATAGACAAACAAGGGAGAGTCAAGTATCTAATCTAATATATTTCCAATTATAAAACACAAAACAGCCGTCGAGCCAGCCATGACATTCAAGGTTTTGAAGCTAACATTTGTCACGTTTTTGTGTATTTGCTGAATAGTCTGCCTTCTTTTAAGAGAGATATATATTAAGAAATAAACTTTAAAACGAGAAAAATCTAAAGCATAGGAGACTACATGGGAGTATGGGAGTAGGTAGTAATAAAGAAACGATTCCATTTTCAAAGACAGGAATGTCCTGTAGTTCTAATATGGCTGCCATGCCATGGTTCAACTCATGACTTTAACTTGTTTCAAAGTTTTTAAAAGGCAAAAGCACAAATTCTACTCTTGTATGTCAGAGCTTTATTTTCTAGTGCTAGAATAGTAAAATTTCGTTGCTGCAATATACTTCGCACATATTTTACTCCTTTATTGAAGGAAAAATTTTGGCTACAATTCAAGAATATGAATTATTTTTAATTCTTCATATAATGTCAAATCCTGATCACTAAATCTCCTTGGTGATTTTTATACGAGACGCTGAAAATATGCTATTCATAATTGTTGCTAAACTGGTAATACGTGGAGATATTTAATGATTATTATATAAAGAAATTATAGATTATTCCTAATAACGGGCTGTAGTCCAAAATCTTTCCCACTAAAACTAGTGGTATGATATCAGAGTTGTCTTTTTTTAATCCAAATTCAACTAGCCCCAACCCCACGCCTTCCCCGTCCTTCTATATATGTAGCTCACGTAAAAAAATACTACCATTTACATAAACAGGAGCAAAGAAGAAGTTCAGACCATTTCAATGTTCTTGAATGAGAAGTTCCCTATGATGTTGAGGTTTGCATTCGTCTTTCTCCTCCTACTTGCAGCAATGGCTTCAACGGGGTGGTGCACGCGAGACCTGAAGGACGATGGGGTTTTCAAAAGCGTGTTTCAGAACCAGCTTCCAAGAGGGCCGGTGCCACCTTCTATGCCATCTCCATGCCATAACAAGCTTTACGGACAAAGCGATGCTTCTTACCCTCAAGATGTTATCATTTGTCCATAGCTACCCAGTGCTTTTTGTCTAGTTCTAGCTTTTAGGTTATACAATTTGTTTATTTATTTGATAATGGTGCACTACCCATTAATTGGAAATTATATGTAATCCAGGGATGTGTAAATTCATAACAAATCAAAGAGATAGTACAAAGTTCTAGTATGTTTGTCTTCATGGTGATGATGATTGGCATTTTTGTCGAAGAGCAAATATCTTCGTAGATTAAATGTTAGACACATTTCCTTTGATATATAAGTGAAAAAATAAACAAGAATTATGGATTTCAAGAGCTAGATGTGGTGTTGACAGAGATGGCAGCACAAAGTGGTCGTGGTTACCATTTATAATGGTAGTGGTGGCAATCTATGCGACGGTGGAAGTGCGGTGCGCCTGGTAGTTGTGATAACGTTGACAAAGGTGGGGTGGCGCAACAGATGCAGTACTAGCGTTAGTAGTGGTTGCGGAAGTGATATAAGTCATAGTAGGGGAGCAATAAAAATGACTGGTGGCAGTGGTGGCGCTGATAGGGGCGGTGGTGGCATGGTAGTGAAAGCGATGGTAATTATTGGCGGCAACATGATAGAAAGATCATTTGTGGTGGTTGTGGTTGTGATGGTGTTGGCGATAATGGTCATGGCTGTGGTAGTCGCGAGTCGCGACGGGGGAAAGTCTACCCATGGCAAAGGTTGCTAAGAGTTCATTACGTAGAGATTAAGGAACGGTTCAAGCGATACATATTCATTCAAGTAAATGTAAATCTTTGTCGGGTTACATAGTAGAAAGATAAATTCGGTCAAACATTGACAAAAATTTAAATTCTAATTTTTCATAGAACAATAGTTTCCATGAAATTGGTTATTTAAAATGACTGCTTCACAATTTTCCTTTTTGTTTTTCTGACCAGATGTTGGTAAATTATGAATTAATATATGTTTTAAAAAAAATAATAATAACAACTTATACTCGCCCCATGATCTCTTTTATGGTATTACATGAAACGATAATGTATAAAACGAGACCAAAAAAAAAAACTCTCCACCTACTTAGCTGATTTAGCAGTATTAGGTAATAATGGATTGAGTTTCTCCTTATATCTTCCTCCTATAACCTCGCAGAACCCCCGCAGAGTGAACTTTGGCCTAGTAATTAATGGTCACAATTAAGTCTAAGAGGGGATCCTTGAGCGTTTTTTGTTCTTAACTACAATAGCATTCTAAAATTAGTAGGTTATCTCGTAACCTTATCCAGAATCTATTTATTACAATTAGTACCACTAAGAAACTGTAATTGCACGCACTCTAGTCTTGGAAGTTTGGCTTAAGCTCTTATTACTAATTATCAATAAAGTTTACCTATACAAGATATTCATAAAATTCTCAATTTATTGTAGATCTGAAATATTTTGTATTTAATTCTAAAGTGTCAAATTCATAACCTTGATCGTTTGTCAATTCAATAGATAAAATCGACATGCCTTACTAAAAGCCATGGCGTAGCATATACCTTACTAAAGACTTACCAATTTCATGATCGAAATTGAACTAAACTTATAAGAATTTACTTTCTCAAAAAGATAACGTAGAACTTCATGCTAACAGATGAGGTTCACAACATTGCGAACACACATAACTAAATAGCCGATGTATCAATTATTAGAAAATAACCAAACTCATTGGAATATCAAAGCAATATATATTCTGGTCTGAGGGCATTACTATCTCAGAATTATGGATCTGCACATATTAGTATTATCAAGAAAACAAATGTATATGACACGCTAAAGTATTATTCGCATTGGTGGTTCCATCCAATGCGTTATACTGATGCACTAGCACATAACTTGAAATCTCCACTTTCATCGTTAAAACAGACTACCTCATTAAGCACTACAACCTATGAAATGATTTCTCTAATTCATTTAAGGTTGTGAAAATAGTTATTTTATTATGTGTCACATAATTTATAGCTTTAGAAGTATAGACATCTTCGCTCTTACCGCCAAACTTCGATTGAGAAAGTGCTTTTCAGCCTTACTCAAATCGGGCGTGGTGTTAGATTCCAAACTTAATCATGAGCTAAGCTCCTTCGTCCTGATCTTTTCAATGTTATTTTTTTACGAGAGTTTCTTTGTGTGATTCCTTTATTCAAGGAAAGCGCCCCGTGAGGGAATGCAGTGCTTTCCGCTCCTCTGGCATTCTTTCTCCTGGAGACCATGTCATTCCTTAACATCGACCTTCATATAACATAAGGTATATTTTATATACTATAGAAATGTAAGAATAACATACATGATCAAAAAACAAAATGTGCAATACTAGTTGACCCATAAATAATGTCAAATCAACTAATAAGGTCTTAGGTAAGGATCACAATTTGGAGCACCCCACCCAACCCAGATTGCTCAGTCCCCATATTGGCCCATAGCCCCGTCCAATCTCATTTAGATCCAACCTACATCATTTAACCAGATTCAAAACGGGTCAACCATTTAGTTCCAATTCATTTTTTCTTAATTAGTTTCATTTTATTCAAGAAATTAATTTAATTTATTCAGGTCGGCGGTGGTGGTAGGCAAAGGTACTTACTGGGATCCGCGGTGCCGGTGAAGGTTACAAGGTGCAGCAAGGGGCACGACAATGACTGTTCCTGGTTGCCGGCTGCAGTGGCCCTGCAATGGTGGCCGACGGCAATGGCTACCGAAGGTTACCGGTGGTGGTCGATGGTAGGGCAATGGTGGCTATCGGAGGTAACTAGCGGTGGTAAACAGTAGGTAATTGGGTGTGTGAGAAAAAGGGGGGGGAACACATCTGTATGGGCTACGTTTTTCAAACTTTATTTCGGCTAAGTTGGATTTGGGAAAATTTTAAATAGCGCCAAATTAATTAGATCCCCATTTATCCCATCCCTATATGCCCCAAATTTCATAAGGAATTCTCCAAATAAGCCCCATGTAAGGCAAAGCATGGCCCCAATTAGGCCCCCAAATTGCCAACCAAAGAGTTAGGGCGAAACCTAACAATTTCTTGCCCTAAAACCGAGTAGGCGTACATCTTAATACCCATTTTGTCATAATAGGACTCAAGAGTCTTTGTAAGCAACATCATAGTAGAACAGATTAGCTAGATCTAACATTCGTTAATATAGGAAACAACAGTTTTATATTCCGCATATACTCTCAGATAATATGATACATCCTCTCAATGTGCTTACATTTCTTATGATTCATGGGCTCCTTCGATTATACCACAACCCTGCTATAAACATGCAGCTGAAGGTACCACGTTCTATAAGTTCCCTGTATAACTTCCAAAACCAAAAGCCTCCTTAGATGACTGTTTGAGCAGCTGGACAAACTCAATAATGATTTGTGCGCTAGCGGCACAATCATTAAAAGCATGGGATCTTTTTTGCCCCTAGGGCCGAGGACATCCCTGAAAGTGAGAAACTAAGCCAAACAGATGAAAATTTCAAGTAAAAGACTGCACGCCCATAAACGACAAAGAGAGCTTTGGATTGATTGTAAATGTTTAAACAATAATGTTTCCAAGTATGGAAACTAAATTCCCTATAGATGGCAGCAAAAGCCTCTAAACACAAGAAAAAGACTTTAAGTCTTGATTTGTCTGATTGATCAGACATTGATCTTTGACCCACTATTATACAAGAGGCTTTGTAGAAAATAACTACCATTACAAGATAAACAGTCCACTTAAAGATAAACTACATACCAACTTAGTAAATAACTACCCGCTAATGAGTAACCAACCACACTTATCCCTTATCAATAGGGACACATTCTCAGAAGTTGATTTCTTCCACTTCTTAAATCTTCCATTATCTCTTCAAAAATAATGATAAAAAGGACATACCATTTAGTGACATTTAATCAAAGTGAAGTTATTAGTGAAAAAGATATTTTCTAATGCAAAGATTGCCCCCCGGCTCAAGCAATTGAATACTTGAAAATTGTGAAGAGTCATCTTTCAAAGGAAAAATATTTTTTTTAATCGATAGACTTTCACGATCGATATATAGCCTTTCACGATTGATAGCCTTTCACAATTGATAGCCTCTCACTATCGATAGGCTTGACTTTTTCACAATTGATCGTGAACAGTCATATCTTTCAAAGGAAAATCATTTTCTCACTATTAATAGACTTTCACGATCGAAAGCCTTTCATTATTCACAACCTTTCACGATCAATAGCCTTTTCTTATCGATAATGTTTCTACTATCGATAGCCTTTCACATTCTATAGCTTTTTTCTATTGATAGCCTTTCACTATCGATAGCCGTTTCCTATCGATAGTATTGCACTCTTCAAAATAGAAGTATTTTTTACTATCGATAGGCTTTCACTGTTAATAGCCTTGCATTTTTCACTATTGATAGCGTTACACTCCTAAAAATAAATGCATTTTTCATATCAATAGCCTTTTGTTATTGATAGCCTTACATTTGTCACTATCGATAAGCTATCTATTGACTTAAACTGTATCATCTTGATTTTGCACGATAATATTCTCTATCGATATGCTTGCACTCTTCGAAGTGAAATTAGTTTCACTATTGATAGCCACAATTTTATTATCAATAGCCTTTCACTATTGATAGTCTTGCATTTTCACAATCGATAAGTCATCAATTAGTTTAAGCTCTCTATATTCCGGTGTCAATGACCACATTTGGCCAAGCTAAACAAACCATGAATATGTTTGGCCAAGCCACTAACCAAATCAACATATAGAATGGCTACTGATAAGCCAATCGATTAAGCATTTCTTAGTTCAACATGCATGGAAAAAATAAAACAAATAATAACTTACTATATTTGCAATTCTGGATAACTATTAAATTAATACTCTACCTTGGTGTACTCTACAAACCTAAATAGGGTATTCTTCTTTTAAAAAATGTGACACCAATTGTTTCCCAAATTGCATGTTTTTCAGTAGGTTTCATGGTGTCAAAAGTTTCAAACTCACTAACATTACGGAATTTTAAATCGATAGTCACAGTTGGCTCGCTATGCTTGTCGCAGAAAAAGGCTCTTTTTTGCTTTCAGCCATAATAGGCTTGCAAACTTACCCCCCAACTATATCGATTATATCTCCTGTTGATACATCAATCTCATATGAGAATGACAATGATTGTTCAACTTTTTCTGCCATTTTTGGCACAATATCGATTTTATGAAAATTACATACACCACTTTTAGTGTAATTTTCAGCTAGTTATATTAATGAATTCAAATGATTTCCCCACAATATGCATTTTTCACGCACATCATCAAATAACTCACTTGAGTTATGGAAATAACACTTGAAGTTGGCTACTGTGCAACGACTCCTCTTGATAGATAGTCATATTATTTTTAGTAACCATAATTTGGTTGCATCCACCTTTTAAATATTGTCTTTGTTTTAGCCATGTTTGGCATCATCTCATTTGAAATAGTCAAAGAATAACTATTGGTTTGTAACTTTTCAGTCACAGCAAGTGTGGAAAGGAATAATTCCACTTCCTTCCTCATCCATCTAACTTCATCTAAAACATCCTTCGAGATTGCCAGTGGATAATCTAAACCATGGTATCCTCTTATATGATTTCTTAGACTTTGTAACTCATAAATTGTGTCTGCCAAAATGGTTGGAAAAATAGGCAAATTATAATTTGCATTCACACAGATTACAAGATCAGCCCAGAAATATCTTAAATCACTCAGTATTGCATGCATATAAGTTGCAAACACAAACCCTTGTTTGTTTCTGGGCACTAAAGATGCCAATCTACGACCTCTCATCAAATCAATACAAAAATTGGCCCTTAATTGTTTGAATCGGGCCTGAAATTCCAAGGAATTTCTTGGAAACATATTGTTGGCATTTCCCACTTTCACATTAAAAGGATCCCACAAGATGTGCCAATGTTTGCGCTGGTAGGCAAACTCAATATCGATTGAAAGCATGGGATCTTTTTTACTTATAGGATCTGAGGACTTCCCTGAAAGTGAGAAACTATGACAAACAGATGAAAATTACAAGAAAAGGACTGCGCGCCCATAAATGACAAAGAGTGCTTTCGATTGATTGTAAATGTTTAAACAGCAAGGTTTCCAAGTCTTGAAACTGAATTTTCAATTGACGGCAGTAAAACCCTCTAAACACAAGAAAAAGACTTCAAGTCTTGATTTGTCAGGTTAATGATTCATTGATCTTTGACCCACTATTTATACTAGTGGCTTTCTAGGATATAACTAACATTACAAGATAAACTACCCACTTAAGAAATAACTACTCACTAATGAATAACCAATCACACTTATCCCTTATCAATAGGGACACATTCTCCGAAGTTGATTTCTTCTACTTCTTAAATCTTTTATTATCACTTCAAAAATAATGATAAAAAGTATATGCCATTAAGTGGCATTTAATCAAAGTGAAGTCAATAGTGAAAAAGATATTTTTTGGTACAAACATTGCCCACCCAACTCAAGTAATTGAATACTTGAAAATTGTAAAGAGTCATCTTTCAAAGGAAAGAATTTTTTTTTCATCGATAGACTTTCACAATTGATATATAGCCTTTCACGATTGATAACCTTTCATTGTCGATAACCTTTCACGATAGATAGCCTCTCACTATCGATAGACTTGTATTTTTTACAATCGATTGTGAAGAGTCATATCTTTCAAAGGAAAAACATTTTATCACTATTAATAGACTTTAACGATCGATATACAGCTTTTAACGATCGATAACCTTTAATTATCCTTAGCCTTTCAGGACCAATAGCCTTTTCCTAACGATAGCCTTTCATACTATAGATAGCCTTTCGCATCCAATAGCATTGTTCTATTGATAGCCTTTCACAATCCTATTGATAGTATTGCACTCTTCAAAACGGAAGTATTTTTTACTATCAATAGCCTTCACTGTTAATAGCCATGTACTTTTCACTATCGATGGCATTATACTCTTTAAAATTGAAGCATTTTTTTCATATCAATAGTGATAGCCTTACATTTGTCACTATCGATAAGTTATCTATTGGCTTAAACTGCATCATCTTGACTTTGCAAGACAATATTCTCCATCGATAGACTTGCACTCTTCAAACTAAAAGCATTTTCACTATCGATAGTCATAGTTTCATTATCAATAGTCTTTTACTATTGATGGTCTTGCTTTTTCACAATCGACAAGCCATCGATTAGTTTTAACTCTCTATATTCCAGTGTCAATGACCACATTTGGCCAAGCCACTAAACAAACCATGACTATTTTTTGCCAAGCCACTAACCAAATAAACATACAGAATGGCTACTGATAAGCCAATCGATTGAGCATTTCTTAATTCAACATGCATGGACAAAATAAAACAAATAATACTTGACTATATTTGCAATTCTGGATAACCATTATATTAATACTCTACCTTGGTGTGCTCCACAAACCCAAATAAGGTATCCTTGTCCAAAAAATATGACATCAATTGGCTCCCAAAATTACATGTTTTTTATCAGGTTTCATGATGTTAAAAGTTTCAAACTCACTAACATTAGGGAATTTTAAATCAATAACCACAGTTGGCTCGCTATGCATGCCGCGTGAAAAAGACTTTTTTTTCTTTCAGCCATAATAAGCTTGCAAAGTTACCCCCGGCTATATCGATTAAATTTCATTTTGACATATCAATCCCATATGAGAATGGACATGATTGTTCAACTTTTTCTGCCATTTTTGGCACGATATCTATTTTATTAAAATTACTTACACCACTTTTGGTGTAAGTTTCAGCAAGTTATATTAATAAATTTAAATGATTTGCCCACAATATGCATTTTTTACCAAGTCAACAAATAACTCACTTGAATTGTCTAGAGATAACCCTTGAAGTTGGCTATTGTGCAACGAATCCTCTTGATAGATAGTCGTATTATTTTTAGTAATCATAAATTTGTTACATCCATCTTCTAAATATTGTCTTGTTTCAGCCATGTTTGGCATTATCTCATTTGTAATAGTCAAAGAATGACTATTGGTTTGTAACTTTTCAACCTCAGCAAGTGTGGAAAGGAATAATTCTACTTCCTTCCTCATCCATCTAACTTCATCTAAAACATCCTCCAAGATTGTCAGTAGATAACTTAAACCATTGTATCCTCTTATATGATTTTCTAGCCTTTGTAACTCATAAATTGTGTCTTCTAAAATGGTTGGCAAAATAAGCAAATTATAATTTGCATTCACAAAAGTCACAATATCAGTTTAAAAATCTCTTAAATCATGCATATAAGTTGCAAACACAAACCCTTGTTCGTTTCTAGGAATTAAAGATGTCGATCTACGGCCTCTCATCAAATCAATACAAAAATTAGCCCTTGATTGTTTAAATCGAGCCTAAAATTCTAAGGTATTGCTTGGAAACATATTGTTGACATTTTTCACTTTCAGATTAATAAGGTCCCATTAGACGTGCTAATTTTAACGCTGCTGGAAAAACTCTCTATCGATTTGTACGCCCGTGGAATAATCGATTTACAGTGTGGGATGTTTTTTACCCCTGGGGCCTGGGGACTTCCCTGAAAGTGAAAAACTAAGACAAATAGATGAAAATTGCAAGTCAAAGACTGCACGCCCATAAATGACAAAGAAGACTTTTGATTGATTGGAAATGTTTAAACAACAATGTTTCCAAGTCTCGGGAATTCCCTATCGATAGCAGCAAAAGCCTCAAAACACAAGAGAAAGACTTCAAGTCTTGATTTGTGAGGTTGATGATTCATTGATCTTTGACCCATTATTTCTACTAGAGGCTTTGTAGAAAATAACTACCACTACAAGATAAACTACCCACTTAAGAAATAACTACTCACTAATGAGTAACCAACCACACTTATCCCTTATCAATAGGGACACATTCTCCGAAGTTGATTTCTTCTACTTCTTAAATCTTCCATTATCACTTCAGAAATAATGATAAAAAGTACATGCCATTTAGTGGCATTTAATCAAAGTGAAGTCATTAGTGAAAAAGATATTTTCTGGTACAAACATTGCCCACCCAACGCAAGTAATTGAATACTTGAAAATTGCAAACAGTCATCTTTCAAAGGAAAATAATTTTTTTTCAATCGATAGACTTTCACAATCGATATATAGCCTTTCATTATCCATAGCCTCTCACGATCGATAGCCTTTTACGATCAATAGCATTTCACTATCTATAGCCTTTCACAATTGATAGCCTCTTACTATCGATAGACTTGTGTTTTTCAAAATCGATTGTGAGGAGTCATATCTTTCAAAGGAAAAGCATTTTTTCACTATCAATAGACTTTCACGATTGATATATAGCCTTTCATGATCGATAGTCTTTCACTATCCATAGCCTTTCAGGATCAATAGCCTTTTCCTATCGATTGCCTATCAATTAATCGATAGCCTTTTGCTTTCAATAGCTTTGTTCTATTGACAACCTTTCACAATAGAAAGCCTTTTCTTATTGATAGTATTGCACTCTTCAAAACATAAGTATTTTTTACTATCAATAGGCTTTCACTGTTAATGACCTTGTATTTTTCACTATCGATAGCGTTACACTCCTTAAAATGGAAGCATTTTTTCATATCAATAGCCTTTTGCTATTGATAGCCTTCATTTGTCACTATCGATAAGCCATCTATTGGCTTAAAATGTATCATCTTGATTTTGCAAGACAATATTCTCTATCGATAGGCTTGCACTTTTCGAAGTGAAAGCATTTTCACTATTGATAGCCATAATTTTATTATCAATAGCCTTTCACTATTGATAATCTTACATTTTCACAATCGATAAGCCATCGATTACATTTAGCTCTCTATATTCCGGTGTCAATGTGCACATTTGGCGAAGCCACTGAACAAATCATGACTATTTTTGGCCAAGCCACTAACCAAATCAACATATAAAATGGCTATTGATAAGCCAATCGATTGAGCATTTCTTAATTCAACATGCATGGAAAAAATAGAACAAAGAATACTTGACTATATTTGTAATTCTGGATAACCATTAAATTAATTCTCTAACTCGGTGTGCTCCACAAACCCAAATAGGGTATCCTTCTCCAAAAAATGTGACACTAATTGGCTCCCAAAAAATGGACATGATTGTTCAACTTTTTCTGTAATTTTTGGCACGATATCGATTATACGAATATTACTTATAGGGTGTTTGGGATTGATAAAATCTTGGTCATACCTGATTTAATCTAGATTAAAACAGGTTTGTGGGTGTTTGGCAAAAGAGATTAAGAGATTTAATCCATCTTCAAAAAAGCTAAAAATTGATTTAATCCATAATCCTCAAAAGTGAGGATTATGGAATAATCACTTTTCCATAATCAGGTTTGACCTTTTAATTTACCATCCTATCCCCATGTTTTTCACAAAAAGACATCTCATACCCTTTAATTAATTAGATAGTTTATGCATGATATGCCATACTATGACTTTGATGATCAAGTCAAGATCGTTCTTGCAACGATGGATGTCCACAATTATATTAGATAAAGGGTAGCTCTGACAATTCATTTGATATTGCTAAACAAGAATGATATTCTCCAACTGATGCAAATGGCAGATATGATAACAATGAAGGAGGCACTCCATTCACCGGTGTTATTAGGGATGACATTTACATGACCAATGTTCGTGATGCTATCTGTTCTGCGATTTCTGCTAGATAATTTTTATTTATTTATTTATTTTTTGCTTAAGATAAACTTTGTTTGTAATTCGGGGATGTTATCGTACTCTAAGCAATAACGTGAGATTGTTTGTATTTTTAATTTAAAATAAAAGGTAACAACTTTTGTAGGTACGTGAAAATAGTTATTTTCATAATTTATTTGGGCATTATAGTTATTTACGAATAAAAGTTATGTTAACTTTATTTGGATATTAGAAAATTATTTATTGAGTGTCCTCTATGGTCATTTTGTCATAGTGAAACTGATTTAAGTACTTTTTATCCAAACACTTTTTATAGATTTAATCTAATTTATAATTACTTTTGCCAAATAACAAACTGATTCTGATTAAATCAGATTTTGAAAATTGATTAAGATTTAAGCAGAATCTGCTAGTTTTAATCAATTCCAAACGGGCTCTTACACTACTTTTGGTGTAAGTTTCAGCCAGTTATATTAATGAATTCAAATGATTTCCCCACAATATGCATTTTTCACGCAAGTCATCGAATAACTTACTTGAATTGTCTGGAGGTAACACTTGAAGTTGGCTATTGTGCAACGACTCCTCTTTATATGTAGTCATATTATTTTTAGTAACCATAAATTGGTTGCATCTATCTTCTAAATATTGTCTTGTATCAGCCATGTTTTGGGATAATCTCATTTACAATAGTCAAAGAATAACTATTGGTCTGTAACTTTTCAACCTCAATAAGTTTGGAAAGGAATAATTCCACTTCCTTCCTCATTAGCTTCATCTAAAACATCCTCCGAGATTGCCAGTAGATAACCTAAATAATTGTATCCTTTTATATGATTATCTAGCCTATGTAACTCATAAATTGTGTCTGCCAAAATGGTTGGCAAAATAGGCAAATTATAATTTGCATTCACACAAGTCACAGGATTAGCCCAGAAATTTCTTTAATCAGTCAGTGTTACATACATATAAGTTGCAAACAAAAACCTTTGTTCGTTTCTAAGCACTAAAGATGCCGATCTACGGCCTCTCATCAAATCAATACAAAAATTGGCCTTAATTGTTCGAATCAGGCCTGAAATTCTAAGGAATTGCTTTGAAACATATTGTTGGCATTTTTCACTTTTAGATTAAAAGGGTCTCACTGAACGTGAAAATGTTTGCGCTCCAGGGCAAACTCACTATCGATTTGTGCACCTGCGGCACAATAGATTAAAAGCATGGGATCTTTTTTATCCCTAGGGCCTGGGGACTTCTTGAAAGTGAGAAATTATGACAGACCGATGAAAATTGCAAGTAAAATATTGTGCGCCAATAAACGACAAAGAGAGCTTTCGATTGATTGTAAATGTTTACACAGCAATATTTTCAAGTCTTGAAACTGAATTTCCTATCGGTGGTAGAACTAACTAGACCTAATTAGGGTTTACTTAGATTAGTTATGGCTAATTTGTGTTAATTATGATTAATTAGGACTAATTAATACTAATTAGGTTAATTATGATTAATCGGGTTCAAAACACTCTAAACCCAAGAAAAAGACTTCAAGTCTTGATTTGTCTGGTGATGATTTATTGATCTTTGACCCACTATTTATACTCGATACTTTGTAGAAAATAACTACTATTACAAGATAAAATACTCACTTAAAGATAAACTAGCCACTTAGGAAATAACTACCCACTAATGAGTAATCAACTACACTTATCCCTCATTAATAAGGACACATTCTCAGATGTTGGTTTCTTCCACTTCTTGAATCTTCTATTATCTCTTCAGAAATAATGATAAAAAAGTACATGTCATTTTGTGGCATTTAATCAAAGTGAAGTCATTAGTGAAAAAGATATATATATATATATATATATATATATATATATATATATATATATATATATATATATATATATATATATATATATATATATATATTTGCAAACAATGACTCTAAGGCAAACTACTTACTCAGCTTGCCAGTTTGCTTTAGATGTCCCAACTAATAGCTTATCTACCCAAAGTGCACACATTTCGAGAAGTTGACTTTCTGCATTTTTTGTTCCCCATAGAGCCTAAATTAGTATACGCGATTGGGGCAAGAACTTCACTTTGATAGACAAGCATATAATCTCTCGTCCCCTGCAGCTTGAGTATATAAACTTAACCACTGACTAGTGCCTAGCTCTCATCATTTCTAACTACAACAGTTATATGGTCTAGTATATTGCATAACACATATTAGACTACACTCATATAGCCAAAGCATAAGGGACCGTCCTTATGTACCCTTTCTCTACATCCGTTAAAGGCATTCATCAATAGAAACAAGAACTCCATGCCTTAAGAAGTTTCATCCCTTTCTGAAATTTTTCATTACATGCCAAACTACAATATCACATTTATATATAAGCACCTTGGGATGACCCTAACATTATTTTCTAGCAATCCCTATGAATTTGAATGCCATTAATGTACTTGGCCTCTTCCTGCTCATTTCTATCGAAATGATTAGACAACCAAAATTTTCACTTGTGATACTTTATGCATCAAGCCGAAGCCGAACGAGTTTTGCATGCATCATCGACATAGATAATTAAGACCCTCGTGCTTCCCTTCATGTCTTTTGTACACCCTTGACCCGGATTTTGTTTGAAATAAGTGATTGGATTTTCTAATCGAATGTGACATTCCATGATCTAAATGCTTATTTAAACCTATAAATAGTTGTACGAACACTACAAGAATATTCACTGTTAGCGACGGAATTTTCTGTCGCTAAAAGTGTATATTCCGCCAGTAAAGACTTTTTAGCGACGGATTGTTCGTCGCTAAAAATCAGTGGTAGAAAGCCCCGTCGCTAAAAGATTAGCGACGGAATTTGGTGATCCGTCGGTAAAATTTGAATTTTTACCGACGGAATTAATTACTTATAGTTACGGAAAATTCTATCGCAAAAGATATTTTCAATTTTTTGCATAATTTTTGAGTTTCTCAAAAAAAAAAACTTTTAGGGACAGAATTTCCTTCGCTAAAAGTCCATCCAAAATCTTTAGCGACATTAATTCAGTGGTTAAAGTCTGTTTTTAAAAAGTGTACTAATCTGTTGAAGGACTTTAAGCGACGAAATTTTGTCACTAAAAATCCATCTAAAGTGTAAAAAGGCTATTTTTTTTTTTTAGTTCTTAAAAATCAAAACCTGTTTCATGCTATTAATTCTAATCAACCAGTCCATTAACATTTAATCCTTTCAATTAGCATTCATCCTTTACCTAACTTCAAGTAATACAAATAAGATTTAAGTCAAATTACTAACCAAGAACCACTGAGATAACAAATACATCGAACATAAGTTTCAGCGGACATTCTCCTCTTCTAGCTCTGTTCCAGTTCAGCTATTTCCTCTATAACTTCATGTATGTTCGAATCAAATTATTCACCCTCTGCAACAAATCATATTCAGATTCAATATAAGTCAACTAGAGAATATCATCAGCAAATGCAGAGATACTACACATAATGTACCACCTTTATCAAGTTTAAAGCCGTCGAAGAATTGTAGAAGCTTGGTAATGATGTTAGGAGGCCTATTTTGTTAGCAACAAACAACTTTAATTGACCTGATTTTTCTCATCTGTAATTACAAACACAAACGTAGAAAATTGCAAATCCAACACTAAACAGGAAGTATCTGAAGAACAATATCTTAAAATTGAAACAGAACTAGAGCGCAGTACAACACATTAATCTAACTAGGCCCTACTACATGTACAATTTCTATTCTACGATTTTGCAAAAAGTGAACGGAAAGAATCCAATGAAAAGGATGGAGTACCAGATAACTTGATGATATCAAACAACGAAATCAAACAATTGTATGTATTCTTCCACTTTCTTAGTAGCCAAAAGAAGGCATAAGATTAAGAAAAGACTAAGCAGAGGCGTTAACTAAAAACAAAAGGTTTAAAGACATTTTCAAACCTGAGCATCAACATTCTTGGCGTCACGGCTAAAGGCGTCTTTGACCTGATGCTCAGTGACTTCTCATGACAAACCTCCAACAAATATACGGTACTCTTGATTCTTGTCGGGCATTTATACAGTTACGATCCCACACAAATACGAATTTAGACAATCGACACAACACAAATTTAATAAATGTGGGATATGAATACTATAAGCCAAAAACTAGAACAATATTCTCAAACCCTAATCTCAGCAATAGATAGATCACATGTTCAATAAATAGGGGACACATTCTCTAAATTAAAATTTTGAAACAATAATTCACTGCCATTTGAACAATTATGACCACCTATGAACCCTAGTTTCAACGGTATAGAAACAAGTTCAATAAACTCGGGATTCAAAATTATGTAACTGAAAATGAAACAATATTCTTGAGTTTTAAGAAAACCCTGAGATAATTCAATTCATTTTTCAGTTTTCCCCACTTTAGATAATGGCTTTTTGATATGCTGGCTGAACAAGCGAGATTGGAACAAATAAAACTACTATTAATGCCCCCAACACATTAATATCATCAATCTGCACAGTACAAGCTAAGATTACTGGAACTCCAAACTACTGGTTATGTAAGTCATGGCGGATTTGATTCCACTAATATTAGGCTTCCCTCCTTCATTTGTTCCGGTCAATTTATCCAATAATTATTCCCCAATTAACACATGGGAAACCACATTTAACAATCTAAATCTTTTCGATCATAAGTTACTTTGACAATGCAACAAACAAAATCCTATCGTTGGCAAAAAATGAAATCCTTACAGACTTTCAGATAGATTGAAGAAATGGTGAAAAAGATTTGGATGTCCAGGACGACGAGTTAGACTGATTGCTCTTTTCCATATTGACCGACGAAGGTGGACACTAGCCTTTGATCTTCTACCCTTTGGCTTCGGTGTTCCAAAAACGAAATCCTCTGATTCAGTCTTGAGGTTGTTGTTGAGCGGGCGGCAGAACTAGGCACTGTGGCTGAGAGAGACAGAGAGGGTGAGAGAGAGAAGAAGAAGGGGAAAGATGTGCGGCGGGTGAAAAGAAGATAGGTAGGGTTTTCTACTTTTTATAACCTTTTAGCGACGGATTTTTGGCCGTCGCCAAAGGTCCGTCGCTAAAATCTTTTTAAATAATTCTGAAAAACGCAATAAAGTTTAAAAAAAGGGGGAAAATACAAAAATCACATTCAGCGATGGACATTCCGTCGATAATAGTTCGTGGGTAAAAGTCCATTAAAAATCTTTAGCGACCGACTTTTACAGACGGATATTCTGTCGATAAAAGTCACTTTTAGCGACGGATTTTGTTCCGTAGCTAAAGGGTCTTTTTCTTGTGGTGGAAGCTACGAGCAATATTGTTTTGACCTTAAGCTACAAAACCATCTATTTGGGATATAGAACTCTCGTCTTCAAGATAACCGTTTAAACATGTTATCTTCAGATCCATTTGCCAAATTAAATGATCGAGATTAGCTACAATTGATTAGAGAATTCTCATGACTCAAGCTTGGCTGCCAGTGAAAAGGTTTCCTCATAATTGATGCATCCATTAAGTAAACCCTTTTGCAACAAGCCTAGCTTTGAAGGTTTGTACATTCCCGCCCATCCATCTAGAGAGGTCAAATGGGCCGGGCTTGGGCCGGCCCAGCCCAATGGGCCTCCAATGAAAATGGGCCGGGCCCGGACCTTTCTCTTGAAAACTCCAGCCTGGTCCAAGCCCAGGCCCAAAACCCTATTTTTGTGGGCCGCTACTGTTCACAAGAAGGTCAGGCCAGCCCGGGCTTTTTTCGGGCCGGGACGGGCCGCGGGCCACCCGGCCCATTTCACGTCTCTACATCCATCTCTTACTCTTGTAAATCCACTTGCACCCAATGAGCTTTACCCCCAGCAGGTGCATTTACAAGTTCCGCGGCAGTAGTTAACACATATACTCCACTTTATGTGTCATAGCCTTTTCCCAACGATTGACATCACTATCAGCAAGTGCTTCATTATGGTTACAAAGTTCTGAATCAAGACAGCCAGAGACAGTGTAACTAGACTCATCCAAAAGAGTGAATATTTGTGGAGGTCTAGGAATCTTCTCAGTTCGACGAAGCTCGCCCGTACTAGATAGTTCAGGTGTAACTTTTTTGGTGCACTTTCTTGAGGCTGTGATTTTTTTTTTTTAAAAGGTTAAGAACTCTACCATTAATGCGAAAGATAGTACACAGATGATATACTCATCCAATAGGTATTACAGTAAAATAGTCGACTACAATTACAACAGAGTTGAGGCTATGTTGATTACGAGAACCTCAAATTTTTCTCTAATTGTAATTTTACTAGAAGACTTGTCTTCAATCTTATAATCATCTTCCATAAGAACTGCATTTCTAATTAATAATCACAATCGCATCCTCTGGATCATAAAATAGTCCACTTATTGTTATGGTAGTTATAAAACGTACCGGAATGCATAATGATTTTTTTTCATAAAATGGTACGCACTGGTATCGCTACCATTTCTGTGTTGTGTCAAATTTTTCATCAATTATATAGATCTACATAGTACTCATTCATTAGCAAACTAAAAATTGTTACTTATATTTCCACTCTCACTTCTAGAATAAACTTTGTTCTTATACGACTTGAATGAACTCCTTTTTCAACTAAGATCTTTTCTTTTGATAAGTTTTTAATCCCATATTCATTTAATTACCTCATCTAGAGTTACCTCCTTTTCAGATTATCATTAGAGAATTTTCTTAGAGGAATAAGTTGTTTGTTCAAGAATACTGTCATTGTTTCAAACATGAGCTCTCTCTCTCTCTCTCTCTCTCTCTCTCTCTCTCTCTCTCTCTTGTGTGTGTGTAAAGCAGTACATCATATAAATAAAGAATCTGGTGAAAGCTTCCAGTTATGAACTAAATCAAAGCTACAAGCAAAAATAAAAGCAAACTGAAAAATTGCAATGAAGATTGAAAACATAACAGAATTTTTTTGCAAAGTGTAATCAATATTGTGAGGAAGAGGCTTTGATCCATATAATAGAACCTAGGGTTATTTTTTATTTAGTCTTTACATGGCCAATTTATTAAAATTTTTAACAAAATTTGTAACTTCTACGTTTCTCAAGGATATGGAGCGACATTCTGACTAGTAAAATTTGTAAAAAAAAAATATCGTACCAATAGAAAGCAAAGCGGTGTGCACCAGCCCGCATGCTTCTTCCATTTGAATACCACACAAACAAACATACGTTTCATCCTGTTTGGAACTTATCCAAATCAGTCTTCCCTTTCTGCACATGGGCAAGGCAACCCCCCATATGAATGTCGTTCAAACTGGGCTTACTCCCTGACCGCAATTCAAATGGTGTCTTTGACATTGATTTGGATGGAACATTATTTAGCTAGTGTGTTGTCGTTTGTAGAACATATTCCAAAAATGATATAGGTAGAGTGGAAAAGTTTAGCATAGACCTCATCTCATCTAAATGACTTGCCACCAACCCACTAAATCATGTTATATATTGAAAATGTGAGGTATTATATGACTTGGATTTAAACCACTTGGTGTCTTGTCTCCGAAACAAGGAGAACTTTGAATGGGCCTTATGGCCTAGCTGGGTTCGTCTAGCTTGGATTATTCAAATATCAGGTTTGTACTACTCAAATGCAGTTTCCTGAGTTTGTTATATGTTAAATTACATTCAACCCTCTGTGGTCTATCCATTTTGGTGAATCAGACCTTACGGTTTTGAATCGAGCACTTAGAACTTTCAGGCCCGTAAATAAAATTGGACAAAAATTAGCATGTGCAATTCGCAGGCGACGATTGAAAAGATGTTTAGGTAATAAGTTAAATATATAATTATCGATCAAACAATTTAGCGTCGTCTCAAAATATGATCATCTTCCTAGAACTTTCAATAAAAGTGTTTAAATTTTTTTTTAAAAGTTCAAACCATCTACTTGACCACGAGAGCAACTAGTCTTCGTGACCACCCATCTACCACCACAACTAGCCTCCCTGATCACCCATGTTGTCACCCATTACTAAGTTACCACCAACTTCCTTCACCAACCCCTTAGTCTTCTCCCATCCCAATTCCGCCACCAAAACCCTTCTTCGACCAAACTTAAAACCATCACTGAAAAGCGACCACCATCTGAAGCCACCACCACCATCATTATGTATCTTTTAGTCTCCTAAGCCTATTGAGAAAGCAGATTCCGTATTGACTGAAACACCATCAGACATCATATAACCTTTTGCCAAATAAAAGCAACAAACAAGTAATTTGTTTAGAATGGATTTTAATTTTTAAAAAATATCTTAGAAGGATAACAATGATGGTGGTGGCATGGTTGTACTTTTGTGGTGATTGTGCTGCTACTAGCGGTAATGCTGCGAAAAGTACGCTGGTGGCTGTGGTAGGGTTGTTGCGACAAAACATCTACCAGTCGTAGAACTTGTTAGAACCTTGACATTAGGAAAACGGTGGTCTCCTGGCTGCTGAGGGTGATAATAGCATCAATTTTAGTACTCAAAGTAAGCCAAAATGGACAAACCATAAGGGGTTGCATTTAACCTTGACTACCATAAGGTCCCTATGTCAACTAAGAGTCTGTGACGTAATTAAACAAATTGGGCTACCGATGGTAGGCGCGTTTGACTCAAGAGGAGAAACCACATGTTTTTAGTCAAAATGAGGAAGCCAGCTGAAGATATCAAACTGGAAAAGGCATTGCCTGCCCCGTGAGGATAATAAACTTGCTACATGTTTCTCAAGTAAAATTGGGGAAGCCCCGTGAGGAAATCAAACTGGCAAAGACATGTGCCAAGCCATCACTTTTAAATGGAAGCTAAGACAACTAAACAGCCAGAACTCTTCTCCTGTTATATTTCATCAGAAAAATTAGACCAAGTACCACTTAAATCCCCGAGTTTTTACTTTCTAAACAGTTGGACCCCATCTTTCAGGACCTAATAAACCTAACAGTACGCAAAAACGCCCATTTGGTCACTGTTTGATGGAGTTTCGAGCCTCCGTCGACAGTAGTCGTAAGTAGAGGACAGTTGGTCAATCAGAGAAGTATAGAGTCCC
Organism: Escallonia herrerae; assembly: GCA_033070095.1. Lineage (NCBI taxonomy): Eukaryota > Viridiplantae > Streptophyta > Magnoliopsida > Escalloniales > Escalloniaceae > Escallonia > Escallonia herrerae. Next base: position 24,207 of record JAVXUP010001037.1, read on the forward strand.
AATGGTCAGCAGCAACTTATTAGATTTAGGTGAAATAAGGCCAAACTTCAAGGTTATAATGTATTGCATCATTAAAAAAAATTGTTCAAATAGCTGGAAATTTGATATTCACCTAGGGATCTGGAAATGTGATATTCACCTAACTAGAAATTCAGATTAAAGAAACACAAGTGACTCGTTCTCCAGGGGACCAGGACTATAAGATCGTATAATAGCTCCATCACCGGTACATCCAACTTACACTGCACCATCAATCCCATAAAACGTTTTCCAGTGAGACGCCAGTTCTACAGCCAGGGAAGTGATGATTAGATAAAACAGCCACAACATGCAACAAAAGTTTTGGGGTATAATGGAACCGTCAATTATCACCTATAAACAACTAATGTATCGGAAAAAACAGCTACTAGGAAATACTCGATGATAATGACTAACGCCCTGTTCAACACACTTTTTTTTTTTTTTTTCAGTTTTGGAAACTGGAAAAAAAAAAAGTTGAGTTTCGTAACCATTTTTTTTTTCTTTAGTTTAAAAACTCAATTTTTAAATTAAGGCTGTTTTAAAAACTCCAAAAACTGAATTTTTTTTTTTTTTTGGAGACCACCACCACCGTCCCACCGCTGGCCACCACCACCGTTGGCCACCGCCACGCCCCACCACCACCACCACCATAAACCACCACAAAAAAAAAAACTAAAAAAAAAAACTGGGTTATCCAACACCCAAAGAAAAACTATAAAAAAAAATTGGATTATCAAACACCCACTTGTTTTTGTAAAAAAAAAATTAACTGTTCTTTAATTTATTTTTTTTGGAAACTGAAAACCAAAAAAAAAATATTGTCAAATGGAGCCTAAATTATACAATGGCCTTTTTTTAACACGTAACTGTACAATGGGATGCTAACTTCGTTTAACACTAGAGCATACTCAAGATGCCTCTCCAAAAAATCATCGAGAGCACTTGAAAAGTCAATGATAAGCAACTGTTCAAGATAATTGAGAGCACTTGAACATACTGGTATCTTATATTATGAAAGAAAAAGGTTGACACCAAGAAAACTTTACTTTTGGAAAGATAATATCTTCCAGCAAAGTACTACTTATTTTAATATCCAGAAAAATCTAGGCCCAATGGTCCATTTCCAGCTTCAGTCTCAAATTGGATCAACTTCAACTTTTGATGGAGAGAAAGAGGAACTGTTTCACTTCACATGTAGGTACGTATTTTTTGTGCATCATTTTTCACATGTGGTTAAAGAAACCACACACATTGCTTCACTCATATTCTTTAATGCTGCTGATGGCAAGATGTCCGTCAGCCTTGTAGTTAATCTGTTAGTATTAAAGGACTGGATGTCAGGGTTTTTGCTATAAATTAGCTAAAATAAATGATTTCTTAGTCCGGTTAGCGCTATAAATTAGCTAATCATAGGGGACTTCTTTAATTTTTTTTTCTGATTACTAATAACATACACGTATTGCTAAACAAGGATTTTCTGCTTTCTAATAACATCTTCCTTTTCTCAAATCCTTGTGTGGGGGGGGGGGGGGGGTGGCTTTTATTCGCAACATACCCTTTAAGTGTCCTAATTACTGAATGAGGAAAAAAACTCCACCCCAGTGTGACACAATAAGAGTTCTTTGAAGTTGTGTAAACATAGCTGTTATAGAGTTTCAAAGATGATAAAAGAGCAATCATCACACACAAAACCGTCCATTTACACCTTGAATGCAACTTCGTCTTTTGAAGCTGCATTTTCGGTTCTTCTCTTTCCTAATGTCCTAACTTAGATCTGAAGTAGAGAAGTTATGATGTAAGCCTAGCGGTTATAGGGTTCTTAATCCTTTTTCTAATACTTGTCTAAAAATTAGAATTTTCGAGATTGCCCTTACTGCTGATTAGATTTCCCACCTTGTTAGTATAACGTTCGGAAGATTTGGAGGACAATCTGAGCCTAGAAGATAGCAGTGAAGAAAACAATTAAGCTGTATTTTGTCTCTTAAGGGGGAGGGGTGCAAACAATATAGAGCACTACAAGATTACAAACTTCTTCATGACATCTAAATCTCTAGGGAAAAATGATACTATCAAACCCTTCCCAGAGAACTCTTTCATGGAAACGAAACTGAGTAGGAAAAGAAATGAAGTCGCGTGATTAACTCTCCAGCAGCACTAGAAACTGACCCAGCTTGGCCATTCTGGCCAGGCACAGCGATAGTGTTTTGAAACCTCCTGGTCAAAATGGAGCAACCCTACCATTGTGGCAAGGCTCACCCTCAGCAGTGAAGTGTGTCAATAGTACTAGGCTAAGTAGCTGGATAAGAAGCAGCAAACCCGTCGAAAAAGCATGAAAAGGAAGTAGTGGGGGCAAAAAGTAGCAGGAAGGAAAGAGAAGAAAAAGCAGACAAGAAAGGAGAAGTATAAAGTAGAAAGAAGACGAAGAAGGAAGGAATGAGAGAAAAAGAAGCAGAAACAAGAGGAAAGTTCTATTTTTAGTATAGGAGGCGACCTGCGAGGTGAGGTCATCTCAGTGTTGCCCCAATCTCGATTTAAGAAAATTCCATAATGATCACCCGAAATAAGAAAGTATAATGCGTTTTGGCCCCATACTTTCCTGACACCTTTAATGTCCAAAAACTAACACGGAAATAAATAACAACCGCACACCTTAGAGGTGTCCGGTTAAGTCTCCAGATATCAAACAATCTGTAAAAACAATCGGACTGAAGGTTCCGAGATGTGCCATTGTTGGCCAGAGGCCGACATGACACCTTGGCCTATATGAGATGTCCATGCTTCACAAGGTTTTCTATGTCATATGGCTAATTTGATAGGGGGAATACATCCTCCGTATACATCACCACTAAACTGACATTGTCCTCTATAAAAATTGCAACTTTCACAGGTCCACCATCGGGCTATCAATCATCTGGACAGAGATTCTTATGTTATACTTCGTATGAAAAACTTCATGTACAGCAGTAACATCATGTTTGGGAATAGATAGTCATCACTTGCGAGAGGGAAAAGATTGATTTCAATTGCTACATCATGCAACCTAAACTAACCAAACCCAAGGTATATCAAAAGATCTCCAATGCTGGATACATTATAAATGGCCAAAAGAGCAGAAGCGTGTGCCCATATAATGAAAGCAATAGACTGTCCCAGAAGCCAGACTCCCTGATGCAACACCTAGGCATAAAACCTCAAAATCAAGATTATGAAACTAACAAAAAGCTATGCAATTTACAGCCACTTAATGCACTGTCTCTCCTGTAATTATCACTTCAAAAACTATCTTCATAGAACAAGAAAAAGGGCAGAACTGCAAGCTTGCTATAGAATTCTAGATTATCTTAAGTTCCCTTGGTTCAACCAGCCACAATCATCCTCAATACCCCCCACCCCCCTTCCTGTTCTCCCAAACAACAAAAAAAAGAAGAAAAGGACAGACACATATGCACAATTAGAACGCCAAGAACAGAAAACGTTAGCTTTCCCATATGGAGGAGGGAAACACTCTTCTTTTTACACAATCCACATGACCATTGCTGAGAAGAATCCTATGACAAATAAGAATGCAAGTGCCACACACTATATAGAACCTCCCCTTCAAAGCGACACACTCTGTGACAGATTTATTTCTAACCGAAAATCCCCCCTTAAAAACAAAATTAATTCAAAAGCTTTAATGCAAAAAGCATTAAAGCTTTAAAACATCTCGGAATGATCATTCTTCCCATTTGCATAAAGAGTGTAAGCAACAATTTTTCAGTCCATCTCCTCCACAGTAACTTTGACAAGGATGGGGCAAAAGCTGACAATATGCACAAAAAAAATGTCTAACAAACTCTTCCAGGTGTAAATGCTAATTCCCTTTACTGTACGCAAATTGTATAGTTAATCATCAACTTAGCCTCTAACTCCTGTTCACTATACTTAAAAACTCACATTCCAAGAATCCAAATATATAATTCAATCCATCCATCCATCCATCTCATGGGTCCAAAGTATCTAACTCTCTTACCGTCCACTACCACATTTGCCTGACAATTAACTCCAACATGGGAAGCAGAATGGCTTTTACAACTTCCCAGAAATATTCACTAGTCACATTCACATAAAGAAAGTAATAAACGATTCCCAGTCCATCTGATCAACAGTAAAATCTATCTGATCAACAGTAAAACTGGCAAGGCTGCTGCTAACAAATATCAAACAACCCCATCTTCTAAGCCTATTTAACCCTAAGAATTTGGAAAAACAAAATGTCTGACAAACTCTTCCATGTGTTAATGGTCATTCGTTTCGATGTATCCAACTTATATATCTACTCATAAATTCACCTAGGACTCTTGACTTTAACATCCATTTCAATCAGAAGCTCATATAAGTGTGTCTCTTTCCAGAAAAAGCATTTTGAATGGTAGAAAAACAATAGATAAGAATCAAAAGCTTAGTAGGTATCTCTCCTACTAATCGAAAGATGGGGGATTCAAAAGCTTAACCGCATGGCACAAAAATGTGGGTTATGATGATGAGGAAATACCTGATCAAACCATCACCATTCTCGTTTGTTTTATGAAAAAACCCCTTTCATCATCATCATGATCGCGAACCCGCTACCCTACGGTTGTCCGAAATTTAAATGGGGCATGGCCAAGTGGTAAGGCAACGGGCTTTGGTCCCGCTATTCGGAGGGATGAAAAGCATGGGCCTTACTCTTGTAAACTCTGAGTATTCATAGGTATTAATATCTATCTGAAACCCCACCTTCGGCCAGGTAAGAGAATCTTCCTTCACCCCAACTATTAGCGAAGGGCAGGGGGTCATCCGGAAGTTGACTGGCCTTTCGTGCCCACGCGTATAATAGAAGGGGTTTTCATCTTCAATGAATGTGCTTGCTCTTCCTTATACCATTGTTTGGAAGTTCCTTCCTCGATTTCATAATTGTTAGGGGCGTTGGATTAGTTCCTTTCTCGATCTCATAACTCTCTTAACGACGAGCATGACTGAAGTGGCTCTTGCCCATAGGGAGTTGATTACCCTTCATATTTGTTCTAGAAAGTCTTCCTTTCCGAGCGAAGCGACAGCTAATATCATATCCATCGCGAGAGGAGAGGATGGATCTAGCACCATTCTCGGCGGATTGTCCTCGGCAAAAAAATTTCTCCACGGGACTTCTTTGAGAAAAAGAACTTGAATAACTTTCAAACCTACCTCACTGGGAAAGAACTGGGCTCTTTCCATCTCGAGAGAACAAGAGCAAGAATTTCATTACCTCGGGGCGCCGATAAGTAAATTAGCAACATTTACGGAAAGAGATGAATTGATGTGATGTATTTATTCAATCCGTCTCTTATTTTTGCAACTTTAGCCTCGAATTTATTCTAGTATAGGAGGGCCCGATCTGGCCTATTTATTGAGAGGAGAGGCCTTGGCAACGCACCAATTTCTTATACCTTGGGACAAAAACAAAAATAGGAAAGAAAAAGCCCCTTCATTTGAGCTAATTCGTGAGGAAATCCGCAAAAATAAGAGTATAGGGATCCGGCCTCGTAGTAGGCTGGACCAACATCCAGCCAGGGATATTAAGATTATATTAACATGGACTTCCCTGACTTGCTCCTATGGAATCAAGGACTACGAATAGGACCAGAAAGTGGGGGGAAGCGAGACTGGCTTAATGGCTTGATGGATGTCAGAGAGGTTTGGATAGTCCTCAATGTCCCGCCTATTCACGCACGAGATTTTGAGTCTCGCGTGTCTACCATTTCACCAGGTGGCTAAAGGAAAGGGTGCTAGTGCTGCTGCGACAGAGGGGAACCCTTCCACTCACCCACACAGGGATAGTAAATGGATTTGTATGTATAGCCACTTCAGTTAGAAGATAGAAAAGACTGGACACTGCTGCATTCTAGTATAGGAGGGCCCGATCCGGCCGCCTGACTCTTGACTCCTGTTATTTTGTCTCTTTTTTTTCAACGCCTTCCATCCAAAAAAAGTGAACGAAAGATTTCATAGGACACGATTTTTTATATCAGGGACTTATCCGGATACGATAAATACAAAAGGATTCGGGGGGTTAGAAGTGAAACCTTAATGGGATACAATGAATTACTCCTCCTACTTTTTTTTTAGGCTTTCTTCTTCCTTTTCTTCTTTTTTTTTAAAAAAAAATTCTTCTCCCTCTTCCAACTTGTCATTAAACTTCCTCTACCGCCATTGCAACCCACACTGCCTTGGTCTCCCTCTACCCTAACATCATGATATACAAACCTGAAAATCCCATATCCTCCTCCCTATCGACCATCACAGCGACCGCAACCCCCTCTTCCAACCTATAGCTACCTTTACTAAACAAACTCCACCCTAATTTTCTAAAATCTACAATAACAACTGCCACGTTGCTCATTTCCCCACCCCTGCCAATTTAAAGACCAATCCAATTCCAAAACCCAGTAATTAGGCTTCAACCCTAATATCGGGCTTCCTTTAACTTCATATCCCTACTGTCATCGTTACTCTTCACATCACCAGCGGTGGGGGTTATGCTGATTGGTGGAGGCAGTGGTTGGTGAGTACATTGGTGATGGCGATTGAGGGTTTGGTGTTCGGTGGTCGCTTTGGCTGTGGTGGTATTAGATGCAGCAACAATGCGGTCATGGTTGTGCGGTGGTGTGAAGGTGGCAATTTGGTCTATGGTGTGTTGTGTGGTATGGTGGTTCGTGCACCAGCGTGCGGCGTGGTGTCGTGATTTGTGTGGGGATTAGGGTTTCTATAGTGTGTGGTGTGGGAGAGAAGGGGTTCGGATGGGGCTGCAAATCGGTGGTGATGGTGGTATCTCACGAATTAGTAGATCGACGATGGTGGGTTTGTTGGTGGTTAGCGGTCATAGTGGTTACGAATAATTACGTCCCCAGAATCTGGTGAAGAGTAGGTGGTGAAATGGTGGTGTGATGTGGATGAAGAACTAAAGATGGACGGCGAAGATGGATTCGAAAGAGAGTGATCTGCCAAATATGCCCCTCAAAGTTGGTCAAGTGGCGAGTGTTTTGACCTGAGAAATGGTTGGGGATATTAGATGCCAAATTTATAAAAGTTCAACGTGTTAATTAACGAAAATAAAGATCTTAGTGTTCACCACTACCACGGGTAAACGCTCATTTATGAACAAATTGTAGCTATTGGTAACATAGCTGGAAGTAGTGGAAATGATGGTAATAAAAAAGTGGGCATTAAATTAACATGGATAGCCTAACAGCACTCAACAAGTGTCCTCGTATATCCTCGTTAAAGTTTCTTAAAAAAAACAAATGCAATTTCCAAAATGTTTAGATATGTAAGAAAGGAAGATCTTTTTACTCGTAACCAAATGTCTTCTCAAAACAGTTCTAGTAGTTTATAAAGCAGAATCTTTCGTTAAAAATACTCCATCAGACACAAGCTAAATCTTACAATTCTAAGCAACTCTCAAGACCTTGCAAATGAAAGCTACAATTCCAAGCTCCCCCCCCCCCCCCCCCACCAATTAATTTCTCTCCCGATCAAACGATAAAAATAGTCGGGTTAGAGAGTGCGAAATACTTAGCAAACCGGCTTACTTGCCGCAAAGCAGTCTACCGCTTTTAGCATCAAGTCATTAGCAATTGCAGTTTGTTCCTGCATTTCACATCACGAGGTTATGGCCAAAAGCTATTCCTTTCCTTCTGAAGATTTGGAAACAGTTCAGGTCTTACTCAGATATACATGGCAATAGAGAGCTCATTTAGTTCATCTTAATACCCTTACAAAGCACGGCATCTTTCGTAAGACCAGGAAGAAGGGACTATGACGGGATAAGCTAACCAGATATATCATGCGAAGTATAGGACATTACCCCGAAACCTTGTTTTCCAAATTTTCCCTGCAAGTGGAAAATATAATCGAATCTCAAGTAACGAAAAACTTATCTTCGAGAAAAACGGATGAAGAGCATATTTGGACAATGTTGCATCATGTAGGTAAAGTCCTGAGCAAATGAAGGGCTCGCATCCACTGCGGCCTTTGTGAGAGCACGATTCTCCTCAATGCCGGGACTGCTCCTGCAGCTACAATTGCTGAATGGTTCTCACTGTCCATGCTTAGATTATAGAGAATTGCTAAACCCGCTTCAATGGCTCTCCCATTCCCCTTTTCAATCAGTTTTACCAATGGACATATTCCTCCCTCGACAGCAACAGCTCTGGTTGAATCCACCACCCCTTCCGAAATTATTCTATTCAGCTCTACAACTGCGGCTTCTTGAACTTCCGGAGAGACTGAGGATTTGATCTGGTTTATCAACCTTGGGATCGTCTCGTAAAGAGTTACCTCCATGTTGATAGGATTTTCAAAGTCTACGTTGGAGCCTGATAGTGAGCTGAGTTTAACCAGGCAAGCAGCAACCCAGTCTTTGTTGTGAAGAGGGATGGTTGACTTGAGGATTCTTCGAAGCAGTTTTGTAAAACGTGATGAATCTACAGGGCAGCGGAACTTTTCAGAGTCTAAAAGTCTTGCAAGTAATCGCGATGCAGCAGATATTGCAAGACCGGCTTCTTCGACTTCTAGGGCATGCAGTTCGGGCTTTACAGTCTATATCGGATTCCATATCTGCCATTTGTTATTGGCGGCGTTAGAAACACAAGGAGCAACTAAACAACAGAACATAAAGCCTTTATTGTAACTTCAAACTACGCATTACCAGGATTATGAATCTAGTAGTACTTCATAAAATTCCAGCACTTGAATCATTTGAAATTCTCATTTCCCACTTCAATTTCTATGTTATAGCTTTCCTAATATCGTACATCCATCAGGATTGATGGTTTGAACAAAGATCAAATTTCACGAGGTAAAGTGTTGTTGATTATATCACTATATGCTCTAAAAGCTTGAGTAATGAGAGAATAATTTTAAGCTTTAAGTACTACCTTACATGTAAACCTTGCTGCACGTTGAGAGAGAGACCAAGGTGCAGTATGTCAGCAAAATGAATTAAGGTAAAAGTTGCAGAGGATGAGGAGGGAAGACTTGAAGTTAACTTTGCATATCCCTGCCTCCCTCCCAATGCTAATCAGATGCCAGCACTAACCAACATAGAATTCCATTCAACCACCTAAGGAACAATCCAAGCTAGGACCAGCATACGTAACTGGGCGCAAAAGCACAAGGAGGCCACGCACGAAAGACTAGGTACTACAAAGCTTTATCAAGGCAACTTATGGCATTTAATTGCATGATCATATGATGAACTTCTTCAACCAAGAAAAGGGACTTCCTAGTGACTTTGTTAACCAAAATTGATCAAATTACAAACTCGCCAATAATGTTTAACAGCATAGGGCAAGAATTATTTTCTAGGTATTACTAAATCAAAGAGGCATCAAGATAGTTATGTTCTTATGCATGGCCTCGTGCATCAACTAGGTTTCTCGCAATCATTCCAACCTATAAATATTTAGCATATTTAGATGCTTCATCATTTCCATGTTAAGATCTGAGTCTTAGTCCTATGCATATTAAAGAAAGAAGGAAGAAAAGAAAATACTGCCTATATTCTCTTGAATAAACAAGAAAAATATAAAAAAGAAGCGAATTAAGAATCTCAACGAGAAGATTTGACAAAATGATTTAAAAGATATTAGAGGAAATCTAACCACATTTAAGCACTCTATTTCCCGGTTTATCTCTTATACGTAAATCTATCAGAACTCGTCATATGATGATACATTTTCCAGTAAATCAGGCATCGTCATGACATCAAGGCATAGGCACATAACTGTCAGAAAATTTTTATCTGACTTTATACCTCAGGAACTTTTTTGATTCATGTATGATGTAATATAAGAGACACTGCTGAAAAAGAGTGACAGAGAGAGCCAAGTTTTTCGAAGTGAAAGAACCAAAAGAAACAAATAAGGAGCATATTGACTTTATTTGGAAATACTGGGAGGATATATAAGGGCAAAATACTTGTTCTTGCAACTAGCAAAAGCACAGTATAACTAAATAAGAAAACTTGGTTTGAATATGATAACCACCAAGAGGACACCGCCACCTCCACCATACTATCACTGTTGTCACCACGTCCATTTCCACCAAAATTATCTAAAGATCTACTACACTACAACCACTGACATGACCGCCATGTTGCAGCCTATTGTTATCATCACAATTACCAACACCACGTTTTCACGCACCATTACCACCACCATTGACAACTTTTTGCCGCCGCCGCCGCCACCACCATTATTACTCTATCGTCACTGCCACCAACACCAACACCAACACGATTTTATCCCCCCCATCCCCCCCAAAAAAGTTATAAAGTACATAAACAAATGCATAATTTTGGTAAAATGGATAAATTTCTAAATAAACAATTTTCAGACATTTGCTTTGGTTTACCAAACAGATTAACTTACTATTTAGTAAAAAAGCAATCGCTTAACTTTTTCAGTTTTACGAATTCAGCGCTTAACTTTTTCAGTACTTAAATTTTAATTTTATCAAACAGCCCCTAAGTGTACTTAAATAAATACATACAATTCCACAATGGAGGTAACGACTAGAGTTGTATCTGTTAGGTTGGATATACTAATTGGGTACTTGGTGATTGCTATTGTAGTTCCACTGAGGCTGGACTACCACGCTTGGAAGGTATTTGAATACTGCTGGATGGTGGCCGGTGGAAAGGAGGCAAGATGATGGCTGCTAGGCTAGTTTGCAGCGGCAGTGAAGGATGATTTTGAGTAGGTGGTGGTCGCAGGGTGGCGGGTAGGGTCTTCAGAGGTTCAATCAGCAATTGCACTCTGGCGATGTGTTTTGTATTGGCGATTCGGATTGCGTTTCAGATCTGGTAGAGACGATTTACCATTAAGAAAAGGCAGTAAGTAACGGAGTCAATATGAATCTTGGCAATTTCAAGATTTGGCAAGTCTAAGGTGTAAAGGAGTCATTTGGCAATTGGCATATGTTTGTTTCCAATCCGTATAGAAGATATGTAGAAAATGGGAAGGGTAAACATGTAATCTTCAAATTAAGTCCACTTTTCAACCTGACAGTTCTGACGGGGGAGGACAGTGTAATTCTAGAAACTGCAGGGAGGACTTTGTATTTTCGACTTACCTCAAGGGAGGTCAGTAACCCTCAATATACTTCAACTTTTTGGCCTCAGTGATGCATATAGGAGATATATTCCCTGGCTATAAATGTATATCATGGAAGAATCAACATATTTTCTATGCTGTGGCTTTAGATAATTCTCAAAACTGCTTTGTGATTCCTATGAATACTCAAAACAGGAGAATGATCCAATAAGCAACATACACAGAAAACCCAAAGTTTTAAAGAAGAAAAACTGTTGATCCTACCTTTCAGAAATTTGTGGCAGAAAACTGCATCTATACCAGATTCAATGTCCACTGAGATAATTTTCTCTATGCATGGTTCAGTAACTGACAAAAACTCAAGGATTGAAGCTGCTTTTCGTTGCGAATGTGGGGATGACGTCTTCAGGATCTCAGTGAGGCGAGCTAGGAAGGCAGGATCCAGCAGATCTTGTGCGTGCATGCTTTGCAAGCTGAAAAACACCATGAAAGCCAAAAATCCGGTTTAGCACTAGAAGTGAAAGCCGGAGACTTGTTCAAGTTCAAAACAGAGATCAAAGTTAAAGTGGAGATACTATCCAGTTAAAAGGTTGCAAGCATGGAACTCTTGAACCTTGTACCTAGCTGTCTTAGTATCATCTTTCCCGCAAATGAGATATATTTTATTTTCTTAAAGGTGAGAGATGATAGAACGGAAAACATTACTTCCTCCACCCCATTACGGGCATTTACAAAAGAACTCATTCCCCTTTCTGCCCCTTTGCAACCCTACTCCATCCAAGTTGCAAGATTGATGTTACGTGGACGGACAATAATGATCTTTCTACATTTCTATCAGAATATAAGTGGAATATAACATGATCTCAGAATCTATTCATAGAAAGTGGTCTCTTTTCCGGGACTTATCAAAACGGAAACTAGGTGTCATAACAAAGAAAGCAGTCGCTTAAATGGAGTGGTCGAAAGGCTATTCAAATATTGAATAGCAGAGAAAGCACTCACTTCAGTAGATAGTAAAAAGAGAAGTGTTGTTAAGATCACAAGTGATGTTGAAGCCCCGAGATGGAGAACTAAGGGTGTGATGCCGTGTTTGCTAAAACTGAAATTTAAGTATTGAAAATCTAAGTGGTGAATTTATTGCTGTGAAAATTTTAAGCAAACATTACCACAGCTTAGTTTAGTTGTAAATACAACGCATGGAAAGTTGCAAGGAGAATCACAGAGATTTTACGTATTTTACCAGTGAAACCCCAAATTTCAAGGAGAAAAGAAAAACACAACCTGCAAATCTACCCCGTCATATGGCATATCACTTTCGGGCTTTGTACCACATAATACAAGTCATACGATGCCAATTTCGATATCCTTAAAAGTACATTTTATGCCTGTATCAAACATGCAGCATATGGCATATCTTTAGATACCGATAACTATGTCTGATACACCTCCCGGACATCAGGGATCAAGAATTTTCATTTCTTTTACTTAAGGTTCCTGTTAGCAACTTGGCAAAAACTTGTGCAGCTATAGCCATGTGCAAACATGTCCTAGGCCATACCTAGATCAGCAGATTCACAGCCGTGTGAAGTACGACATGTAATCTGAGGTGCCAAGAATGGTTGTCAGCATCTAACGATACCCAATGCATACTTTATTAGGCACACGCGATATATTAGGCACACTCGCAAAACCTTAGCTTCTTTTTTCTTTTCGAAAGTTTCCACTTCTAAAATTGGCATCACCTGTGTCATTCTTCATGTTGTTTCTCAGTATTAAAACTAACAATGATTGGTCTGTGTAGTTGGAAAAAGTACGTTCGTTGTTAGATTAGTTTTACGTTGTAAGATAATTGGTTAATCGACAATTTCAGTTTTCTAATGTCAAATATTTGTTTTTTCTTTCCAAGTGAAGAGTTCATGCAATGCCCAATATTGAAAAGCGAGTACCCGAAACACATTTAACAACTCTTCTGCCAAGTTAGGTTATCGAGCATGACATGATGTGCTTTTTTCATAGGTCAATATAATATTCACAGAACACCCACGAGGGGCGAACCTTTAAACACGAGAAACATACACCAGCTACCACTGGAAGCACAAAACCATACTAATACTACCCAAAAAGTCTAGATAGGCTTCAAATGGAGTTCGCGTACTCCTCAACCTAGCAAAAAGATTCGAACAAAAACGAACAGCTTCTCTAAAACATGATGAATTTTATTATTAATGGGGAACAACTTGCGAGGCTAAAGCTGTGGACATGTTTAGTACATTAAAACAAAATCACTACTCGACAAGCAACTAGAAAGCATGCTACAGGTTCAAGTGATACTGTAACTGTTTGTAGCATAATGATTATGTGTTTGCACTTGATACACACTTTTGGACCAACTCTAAGGTACAAAGTCAGAATATAATTAAAAATCCTATTCTGGTAATTCTAGTAGTAAATATCTTTCTGAAAATTGTCAAGCTATGTGACCGAGGATTAGACAACTGCAAGAAAACAAATATTTTGAAGTTGAGAGTGCATGATGATCACGTAAAAAAGGACCTGGAAGTCGAGTTTAATATATGTATCTCATCCATCTTTTCAGCTGATGGTGCATTACATGTTGTGTCCCATCCTTTCTTTGACCCATTAACTGGTCCATCATATAACTGAAAGAAACCGACATACCGTAATTGAGAAAATTTGATAAACAAAAATTACAAATTGTGGTGGAAAAAGCATTGAGCCGTTGCTGGCTGACCTTTGATTTAAGTTCTTTGCTAGGATCTAAAATCCAAGCAAGAATGTTCAAAATCTGCATTGTGGCAAAAGATTCATTTTCACAGTTTTATTTCAGCAACACCAAAGAGATATCATTTGCCAGAATAGCTGGTGAGAAACAAACTACTCCAGTACCATATCTGTCAAGCTTTCAGAGATTTCCGAGTGCTTCGGTGAATTAATCAAAGGATGCAGAACACCCTCTGCTTCAATTCTCTGGCAAACATCATTGCTGCATGGAGAGGGATCAGAATTGGAAGCTTGATTAATTAAGAAAGACAAGCATGCTGCATACATAATTTATTTTGGGACGTTTTTTATTAGTTTGTTCTTTATAAATTAACATCAGCAGGAGCAGTTCTAGAGAAAGACCGCTAAAAAGTTACAAATAATGGTGGGACAACTATGGTCATGGAGACAAACAAACTGCTTCACTGAAGAGGGAAAATGGTTTATATTGTCATCACAAAAAAAGCACACTCTGCAGACAACTCATTTTGGCTGGGCAGAAGCTTGTCATCTGGAGTTGGGAAGAGCACACAGTTATTGAATGGAGAAGGGTAAAGTCCTTTTGTTTACATATTCTCTTCATGGTTTTTCTGGCGAATCTTTCTCATTCAAGTCTAATAGTGTTAACTTGCATAATGACTTTGATTTAGAATTTCAGATGTACGAGAGCCTGAATTAGTAACTAATGACAAACCTCGCCGATAGCCTCTCCAAAGCACGAATGACGCCCAATCTAACAGCATCACTAGGATGGTGCAATAACCGAGAAAGATGCTTCACAGCCCCTGCTTCCTTAAATGAGACTCGCATATGTTCATTTATAGATGCATCAGCAATGGACTCTGCAGCTCTGGCTATAGCTGATTCATCTTCTAGTTCAAGAATTAAAACCAATCGAGCAACACCATCCATCCATGGCAAAACAGTAAATCGCCCACTAGAAAGGGATTCACTATTGGATTTATTCTCATCTTCCATCTCTATAGCCCCAATACGGGCAAGAAATTGTTGCTGTGTTCGTCCAACTATTGCGTACATCGTTGCTTCTTCTACATTGGCATTCTTGTCTTGAATATTTAATCCAAGAAGTAGTTCAGACGCACCATATCTTGAAGGACTTTTTGAATTTTGTTCTATCTCTACGCCATCAGGCAAAGAAGGCTATGAATGCAAAGCTGGTCTATATGACTTGTAGGCGGCTGCACCGATCATAGGGACTAGAACCAGACCTTCCTCCATGACAAGAATTTTGTAGTACTCATCCTTTGCAAGTTCTAACAATACACTCTTTGCTTCTTTTCTTAAAACTTTAGATGCTTTGATATCTGCCTTGAGGAGCTTCGCCTGCATTCAACATACAAGGTGATTAGATACTTGTCAGCAGCACCTAAAAATACTGCATAATATGCGCATAGATTTATGACTGCTAGATTCACGTTACTCGTGTTTTCAAGCACGATTATCATCAACTTTAGAGTTAACTACGTGGTTGACCACTGTTCTATAACCCAAATTTCACTTTGACCACTGAACTTTAATTTGTGTCAAAGTGACCATTGGACTCTTTAATTGATCTCAATTAAGTCATTCCGTTAGGTTCTGTCAAGCCCAAGTCTGTTAAATGACTTCATTCGGGGGTAAATTTGTCATTCCAATATCTTCTTCTTTCTTCTCCCCATATTTGCCTTCCAGCCCAACACCACCACCACTAACCCAACACCACCACCAACCACCAAGCATAGCCACACATCCACCACCAACTGCCAAACATAACCAGCTAACTCCCGTTTTTTCTACAATCCTCTTGACTCTCTCTCTAAAACAGACCCATTTCCAAACACTACCAACCCAATTACCACCTCTCCCTCACAGCACAAGCACCCCATCACCACACCAGCTGTAACCACAATCATCAACAAACCTGCCTATACCAACCACCACCACAGCACCTACAACCATTACTCCATTTGTATTACATTTATTGGGTTCATAAGAACAGATCTGTATTACTCCATTTTTCAAGCAATGCTGACGGTAGGCTTTCCAGTGCCGGTTCACTGTCACCGGCTAGCGGAGGAGTTTCAATCGGCGGCTTAAGATGTCGTTGACCGTCAATCAGGTGCTCCTTTTCCGTCATCGTTTTGGTCATCGGACTGCTCTTCCTCTTCTTCTTCGTGACCTTCGGAGTGTACCTCCTCCAATTCTTCAACTAATTCATCATCTGTTGGGGCTGCCTTGATGGAGCGTTGGTAGTGTAGGTGTGGGTTCAGTCGTCGCCTGATAAAAGTTACGTTGGTCCTGATTCGTTTGGGCCAAGAGCTACTGGGTCCTTCCCGTCTTCTCGCCCAACTGAGAACCTTGCCATATCTCCTATCTCTCTCCGGCGGCGTGGATTTGCGAAGGGATTGCCGGTGGCGTGGGTTTGCGAAGGAATTGCCGGCGGTGTGGGTGGGCGACGGGCTTACTGGTATGGTGGGGTGGTGTGGGAAGAGGCTGCCGGCGTGGTGGGGGCGAGGGAGGCTGCCGGCGGCGGGGGAGGGGGGACTGCCGGTGGCAATTTCAGATTTAGGGTTTCTAAAGAAATTGGGGGCCCTGCTTGTGGGTAAGGGCTAGTGGTTATGGCAGTGGTTAGACGGTGATGGCTGCTAGAGGTTGGGTAGTTTTGGTGGTTGGATAAGGTGGTGGGTAGTGGGGATCTGAGGAGAAAGAAGAGATAAAGAGAAAGAAAATTAGAAAAGTAAAAGAGAACCAATATTCTCTATGTTTTGACGATTTTGCCCCTAATTTAAGCTCCACGTGCCTCGCACATGGGCAGTTAACGGGCTAAAATTGACGGAATGACTTAATTGAGATCAATTAAAGAGTCCAATGGTCACTTTGACACAAATCGAAGTTCAGTGGTCAAAGTGAAATTTGGGTTATAGTACAGTGGTCAACCACGTAGTTAACTCTCAACTTTATTACCCTTATATTCTGAACTCTTACATATAATTAGTGGCCCACTTTTAAGAAGGATGTCAAGTAGAGCAACTTTGCAGGATGAAATACAGCGAGCCCGAATGATGTATGGGACAGACATAATCACGTTGGTTGTAGAAACCACCTTTGTTTCTTACGGGTGTAAACAGTTTGACCGCAAACTAAGGCCAAGGATAATATTTGTCAAAATTAAAACAAATAAGATGTGTTTACAAGCCACAGATGTTTTCTCAGAGCAATAACCTTAAATGTGAGTCATGTTTAAGTGTGCCTTACCATATTAGCAATAACACCTGCTTCAACCATGATTTTGTGACAAGAGTGGCTTAGTGCCAAATTAGCCAACACCCCTCCAACCGCCTCTTTCACTTTTATGTCTTCATCTTCCAGGAACTTGATAAGTAAAGGCAGGAGATCAGAGTATGCAATTTTAACTCGGAGCTTCTCCTCGACTGACAGGTTCCACAGTGTAGATATACTTTGCTCCTTTACCTGCATATGTTTTTTCAAGTTTCACCAACTAATAAGCCTAGGAAATATATACGATAAACGCCAAAAATGAGATAGCATTCTCACATCAGAAGTCAAGGAAGGTCTTCTAAGAAGACCAGTAATCTCTTCAACTGCCCCGCTTTCTGCTACTAAGTCTATGTATACATTAACTGAAGATACCATTCTCAAAAGACCAGCAGCTGCTTCACATGTAGCACTCGACTCCGACTTTAGAAGGTTTACGGTAAGATTTATGGATCCACGGAATTGCAAGATGGCATCAACATATTTTCTTCCTCCCAGTGCATATTTCCTTAGTGCAATGACAGCCTGTTCTCTGTCTAAAGGATCATTGTCTAACCCAAGCATCCGAACAAATAAGGCCACATAACCATCACTTGGATGAGATGAGTTGATCCTCGATGCCTCAATGTCCTGCAATTTAACAAACCTAAACACATCCATCATGCAGGACGGAACATAAACCAACGAAAAGTAAGTGCATATTATGAGCGAAGACGAAATGTGTCTGTGTGGGTAGGGGGCTGATCCGCAGCTAGCGTCGGGAAAAGCCTCATTTTTCCAGCTCATACAGGGACTATGTTGCAAATTTTATAGTCTGGAGCACTGCTTTCGGGATTTTAAAAAATGTAATTTGGAATTGTCCATGTGGCCATTAGGGACAGCTCCAGATGGGATGGAAAAGAGGAGCCCTTCCCAACCTTGGGTGGGGATGCACTCTCTCTTTCTTTCTCTCTCCGTTCTCTTCCTTGGTGATTATGCTTTCTCTTTGGTTGCTTAGCCTTCGGCCATGGCTGCCACGGCTTACTTCCCTACCATGGGCGGGGATCGTCACCAGGGGCTGGGGAAGCCCTTTTCTTTCCAGCTGATCTGAGACCGTCCAAATTGCGAAATGGACGGTCCAAATCTGTTTTTCAAAAGAACATCATGCCTAACTGCCACTCTTTATAGCGGTTAGTGTTTGTTCCCAACATACCTTATATGTCTTTCTCATTTTTTATTTTTTTTTTGAAATAGTAATTGTCTAACCGCTACAAAGAGTAGCGGTTAAACAAACTCTGCTTTTGTCCCCCAAAAATCAACCATGTCCATCCCATATACTAGTCTATTACAGGTTCTTTACAGATTATACACCAAATTCCATTTATTAAAATCAAAGAAGGATTGATAATCACAATCTCCATTCTCATCCATCACCAAACCCATTTACACATCATTTACACGAAAAATCAACAAAAGATCTAAGTGGAAACATAAAAAAGATGAAGGAAATTAAACTTACAGACTCTGTGGTGGATCTGAACAAAAGAAAAAAGGGAACAACATCTTCAGTTTGTGGGACTGGATGATAAGCTTGGGAGAAGGGAAGAAGCGGCGGCATGGCCGAAGCACGATGCGGCAGCAAAGGGCGGCTGTAGAGGCTGCGGCTTGAGTAAAGAACAGATGTGGCGGCAGTTTGGGTAAAGAACAGATGCGGCGGCGGCTTGGGCGAAGGCCAGATGCAGCAGCGGTGGCTTGGGCGAAGGCTAGATGCAGCAGCGGTGGCCTGGGCGAAGGCCAGATGCGGTGGTGCGGCTTGGACGAAGGACGGCGGTGTCAACGTCGCCAGTGGGCAGTGGCTCAGTGCTTCCTAGGCTGGTTGTGGATGAACCTCCTATTTATACATATATGTATGTGTGTGTGTGTGTGTATATATATATATATATATATACATGTATAGGAGCTGATCCATTAGTCGCGCTGGCAACTTGGGTTAAGTTGCCAGTGCGATTTGGCTGTCCTTGCGTGATTTGTGAACGGTCTTTATCTTTTTTTTATTTTTTTTTAAGTACGTCCGCTACATTATGTAGCGGACAATTTTTTGAAAAAAATACTCTCGAGTGCTCATCCGCTACATAATGTAGCAGATGACTAGCCTCTCTTCTGACTTTCTTTCTCTCTCTCTCTCCTCTTTATCTTATCATTAATCTGACATGTTACTTTTTCTCTCACCTCTCTCTCATCCACTACATAATGTAGCGGATGACTAGGTCCTGTTTTGACTTTTTTTTTACTCTCTCTCTCCTCTTTCTCTCATCGTTAATCTTATATGTTACTTTTTCTCTCACCTTTCTCTCTCATCCTCCTCTTTCTCAGGCACAAACAAAGTTCTCTCTCCTTTTTATCATCATTATTATGATATGTTTCTCTTTCTCTCTTTTTTCTCTCACCACTTTTTTATTTTCTCTCTCATCTCTCCTCCTCTCTTCTCTCTCTCTCTCTCTCTCTCTCTCTCTCTCTCTCTCTACAGCCCTTTAATCTTTTCTTTCTATTTTCCTATTTCGGGTTTGAATCTGGGTTTGAATCTTAGCATTGCGGTGTTTTTCCATGTGTTTGTTCTACAACTGTGAGAATCCCCAACTTATGGTGTTGCGAATCTTAGGGTTTCAGATCTAATTGTGTAATTGTAATGCTTACAGGTGCTTGAATTAGCTGGTAATGCGGCTAGGGACAATAAGAAGACACGTATCGTGCGGAGGCACATCCAACTGGCGGTGAGGAATGACGAAGAGCTGAGCAAGCTGCTTGGTGACGTCACGATCGCCAATGGCGGTGTGAAGCCTAACATCATATCCACAACCTTCTACTGCCCAAGAACAAGAACGCACCCAAGCCCTCCGATGATGAAGACTAGACGGTGGTGCGGCGGCTCTCTGATGTGGAATTTATTGGTGACTTTTGTCTTCTGTGATGTTCTTAGTGCTGAGGGTTAGGGTTCGTCAATTAAATTTCCTCCTGTAGTTCTGTCAGCGGTTGTTTTAGAAGTAGATTTTAGTTAGGGTAATGTGAATACAATATCAGTCTTCTACTTTCTTGACTCTGCTGGAATTTAGGGTCATGAAATTGAATGAATGGATGTTAACTAGTTAGAGTTTTTCTGTTTTGAGTATTGTTTCTGAGCCATGCTCTTCAAAAGCGGTATCGGGATTCGTAACGGTATTGAGCGAATTGGTTATCGCGCATGTGAATTTATTTCCAACGGTTTCAAGGTATTTAGCGAATTGGTTATCAGGAGAGTGAATTTATTTCAAACGCTAACGCTAACAAAACGTTCTAAACTCGAGGACTTAGCTGCAGGAAACTCCTAATATGGTGACGTTTCTCTCTCGGAAACTCGCTTTTGCGATCCCAAGTTAGGAACTCCATGGGATCTCGTCCCAAGCTAAGATGGGAACTCGATCCCGCTAGCTGGAAAGAGATGCATGGAACAAGTGATAGAATACATGAAAATCAAGCTCTTTTCAACTCAATTCCTTATTTCTCTCTTCCTTCAAGTTCTTAAAGTCTCCTTGTCTGTTGTTGCTATCTATGTAAACAAATGATAATACTCTTTACGCATTTATTTATTCAAGCCGCTCCCAACCTCAGATTCTACTTGGTGCTTACGCTTCCCCGCCCCGCCCCGCCCCCGCTTTGTGCAACTAAGCTCGAGGATATTTGAGTGTTAGAATGGATGTTATCTTAGAAACGTTGTGTTGTCCAGAGCCTCATTTCTCTTGCGTCATTAACTTAGCCTCATTTGATATTTTCTTGCACTCCTTAACTAGCCTCATTTATCTTGCGTCATTAACTTTAAACCCAATTTTCCAGCAAAGCTGAAACTACAAATCACAAAGCCCTTGAACGGTGCTGAAACTACAAAGATGGGTTAAAGACAATAGACCCATATAAGAGGAACAAATATGGAGAGATGGAGAGAGAAGAAGAAGAAAGGAGGGGAGATGAGAGAGAAAATAGAAAAGTGGTGAAAGAAAAAGAGAGAAAGAGAAACATATCATAATAATGACAAGAGAAAGGAGAGAGGACTTTGTTTATGCGTGAGAAAGAGGAGGATGAGAGAGAAAGGTGAGAGAAAAAGTAACATGTCAGATTAATGATGAGAGAAAGAGGAGAGAAAAAAAGAGTCAAAAGCGAGCCTAGTCATCCGCTACATTATATAGCAGATGGGCAGTCGAGGGTATTTTTGTTAAAAAATTGTCTACTACATAATGTAACGGATGTACTTAAAAGAAAACGTAAAAAAAAGATATGGACCGTCCACAGATCGAGCGTGGACAGCCAGATCGCGCTGGCAACTTAACCCAAGTTGCCAGGGATCAGCTCCATATATATATATATATATATATAGGAGCTGATCCATTGATAGCGCTAGCAAAATAGGATAAGTTGCTAGCGCGATCTGGCCGTCCACGGGCAATCTGTGGACGGTCTAGATCTTTTTTTTTGTATTTTTTTAAGTCCGTCCGCTACATTATGTAGGGGACAATTTCTGGACAAAAATACCCTCCAGCTCTGTCTGCTACATTGTGTAGCGGACGAGTTACTTTTTCTCTCATTCTCTCTCCTTTCAGTCATTATTTTTCTGACAAGTTTAACTCTCTCTCTCTCCTTTCTGTCATCAATGCTCGTGTCCTCTCTCATTTCTCTTTCTGTCATCAATGCTCATTGGTCCGCTACATTATGTAGCGAACGAATTGCCACAACCAAATTAACTGGGTTCTGTGTTAGATGTTCTGGGTTCTCTATATTTTCAGTCACGCAATGCCTTTTATCTTTGCAATATGCAGATCCAAAACAATGTTTTTTGCCATCAACAAACCCACAACTGCCATTATCGCCGAAGAACTACCGCGCCACTCTAGCCGTAAATGTTGAAATGAGTAGATAGATCTACCGCGCCACTCCGGCAAAAAGCAATCACTTAAAAAAGCTAGTAAATCAAAAAACGATTTTCAATACATGTTCCTCCAAACCTGTGAGAAACACCAAAAAGTGTACACGTTCACATCATCTAAAACGCAGCTGATGGATTCTAGAAAATCGTTCGAGGTTTTATGTGAAGTCCTCATAATTTGACGTTTTTGGAATGAGATCAGTAAGGGTTTATTCAGCATTTGGATGCCCCTTGAAAGGTTGCAATATTTTGTGGAACAGCTTTGGGAGCTTCCTTTTCATTGCAAATTTATAGAAGACATTACAGATTTGGGAGCTTCCTTGATTTGGAGAAAACGTGGTGAGGAGGACGAGAGAAAGAGAGAAGAAAAAGTGGTGAGAGAAAGAGATAAGTCAGAAAGAAAAGAGAAAGGACATAAAGAGAGGAAAAAAGAGTCAGAGCATTAATGAGAGAAACGAAAGAGAGAAAAAAATATCAGAAAATTAGTCCGCTACATAATGTAGCGGATGAGAGAAAGGAGAGAGAGAAAAAAAAAAAATGTCAAAAAAGTCCGTCCCGCTACATAGTCCGCTACATAATGGGCGCGTTTTTTATTTCCAAACATATAGATGAAAGATTACTAAACAAGATAGACATGTATGGATCTTAAGAGCTAAGAGCATTAGAGGAAATATTTGCAGAATGCCTTTTAGCTCAAATGTTACACTGTACTTTCTCGAGAGTTAACTTATGAGCAGCGACTATCTTAAGCAGAGAATAGGGTATCAAACCCTCAATGACCACATTAAGCTCCTGTAGCTACTGAAGCTGGGATTAAATTACACAAACTCTACAGGATTCAGGATTCATGTTCATTGGAAGTAAGTTTTATGCTGTTTTTGGTAAACAGTTGCCCAGGCCTGGTCACTGCAATCCCGTTGGTGAGAAGGCACCCCTTCCCCCGAACTTAGAGGGCTATCTATCGAGTTCCATTGAGAGATTTGTCTCGCACCCCATCACCTGTCAATAAATGAAGAATAACATAGTAACCAGGCTTCAATGGGAGTGGCATTCTTTAATGAGGAAGGTCTCAATTCGCTCCGGTATGGCAACTGTTGTGCATTTTCCAAATTTTAGCATTCAGCTATTGAGATAGCTCTTCGATGGGCTGATAATACTTCGTATTAAGTCATGTATTTGTGCTTTCATGGAACTCTCTTGCTGGCGATATCAAGGAGAGTTGACTCTGTATAACCTGCTTGATCGACAGTGATATCCTTGCAATTTTGCCAACCGTCACTTTACTTACCCATTCCCCTCCGCTCTTTCCCATCAGCAACCTATTTTGGTCAATGTCAATCCTCTTCTCAAATTCCATATATGTCTGGAACTTAGCTGGTCCAAAGGATGAGGGTTGGATAGATTCAGGGCTAAAGAAGTAGTAACATCCTAGCCAAGTAGATGAGATAAGGTAGAGGTTGACAGAGAAATCAATGATAAAGTAGTGAAGAACGATTGCTATTTGCCAGGATTATACTGAAGATAAATTAGGAAGAGCAGAAGAAAAGGACTCACACAGCTAACCTCAACTATTTTGAGACAATGGCCTCATCATGTCAAGTTGACTGGGTCACTATCTTTGTCGAGACCTTACCTCAGAGTTACAAGCAAAACAAGAGATACATCGATATAAGGTCCAGAGTACAGACTAATTGTGCATTCGGACCAAGATTCATCATTCAACTCTTTTGTCCTTTAGATTCGAACTTGAGTGGCAGATTAATCACTTGCACTAGATGAGAATAACTTGAAAATGGCAGATCTGAAGTTCTGAACTATGTATTCAGGCTTCCTGAAGCAAGACAAGTAGTATAGGCGTGGAGTCCGTCAAGCGTCATGAGGTAATGATACACTTGGGTCTTCGCAAAAATTAGAGTTCATCAAGAAGACAGTTGAGCTGAATAGAGCATCTCTCCGATAGGAATGGTGACTGGTGACCAAGATGCCCATGCCCTTCAAAGACTCTGATCAAAGTAGCAAATGTAGTGCGTATGGTCTGGTGTTGATTTGAGCAGCTTATCTTTCATCTAGGTTCTAAAGGCAGACCTAGTTTAGGGCGAGGACGGGCAGTAAAATGCTATTGACCTTCAAACTCAACTCAATTTAACTCACTCAAAGCTGCTGTCCCAAACTAGTTGCGTTATCTACATAAGTTCTGCACTTTCACTCTCCCATGTATAAACTACGTGCCTCCAATATCTTTCTAGCAATCAAACCCTTTCTCGCCACTTTTCTTATCATCCTAGCAGTATTTCTACCTCTTTTGGCAATCATCAGCTTGGCACTAGTCACATTTTTCTCATTGATGAATCTAAAGGCCTAGAACGAATATATGCATACCAACACGATGCACCTTCTCATTCTCCTAAATGCCAGCCAACCCTTCTTGCAAACATCCTCATTTCTTAGTCTATCCTTCCTAGAATGTTCACCCATCCAACCAAGCATTCTCATTACAGTTACGCGCACCTTATGCACTTGTTGCTCCTTAGTAGTAAAACATTCCAAACCATTCCCCATAGTAGGCCTGCTGCCATCCTGTACAATTTCCCTCCAAATGAATAGGAATGTTGCGATAACACAACACTTACAAATCATTTCTCTATTCTTATTAGAATCTTCATCAGCCTGTCTCCTTGTGCAATGCTGATCCCAAATACCAAGACCATACTTCTTAGGTCTTAGTTGCTAGTTCATAATTACTTCATCCTTGGCTAGTCCTACCAAACTTGCATTCCACATAATCAGTCTTACTCCTACTTGACCCCAATCCCTTTCAATTTTTACTACTTCTCCACAAGTCCAACATAGCGATTACACATCAGCATTTGACAAACATAGACAAGCACACAAAGAACCAAAGCAAATACACAAGGGCTTATATTTGATCCGTGCAAGTCCAATAGGAAATACATGGGCCATTCTATTCTTTTTTCCTTGTAATTCGTACTTTCTACACTTGCAAGCATGATTACATTTCAAAGCCCATTCTCTAACAACTTTTAGAACATATTATAACTTAACACGGTATACTAACTCTTGCAGTGCAAGGTTTTGGTTTCAACTCTTACTGCATGCATATTTGGTCCCTCCATATTATAGTGCAATTCACACTCATCTCTCAACGTGCATAGAGAATCACGTGAGCAGGGGACTATAAGCAGGATAATTTGTTGCATAGCTTAAGATTTTACGGCAGATGGTAACTTAATATACACAAAGTTCACACAAAGTTATCTGAACCCCTCAAACCCATAACAACGAGTAAGGAACATTATCAAACAGGACCGGAGCCGAGAAGCGTCACTACACCTCAATTGCAACATTGCCGCACACACACGCTCGCGAATGTAGACAGTGTTGAGAGCCTTACAGGGAGTGTGGTGGGCTGCTGTTGGGCAGAATCAATTGCACTCCCACCATCGCCGCACGCCCTGGCTAGGATCGAACAACGGGTCGATACAAACTTGGGGTTGAGCCTATGACCTTGACGGTGGTGGCTACGGCCGTTGGCTGACGATAAACAAGCGCGTGGCCTTGCTGAGCTGCTTCTGACTACGATAACTTCGGCATGGCTTCGTAAAACTTGAGTCTGCAGATTTGAAGGCTTGAATTTGAAATGGGTTGGAAGTGTTAAGGCCATCCTCCTCCAAGGAAAGATAATTCAGCCGTTCGCAAGCACACTTCAAGATTTTTGCGTTTGGAAGTCTCTTTCTCTTCAGGCTTTCTGTCTTGGATTTTCTTTCTATTTGTGTTGTAACTTTTGGACCGTAAAGTTCAACATTTACATTTTACCTTTTATCATTTTAACGTGAGTGACGGTTCAAGAAAAAACTATTGCCAACAAAACCTATTAAGAGAAACTGAAGAGAAAGAAAGGGTTCCGTAACGATGCACAACGATGCACAAAGGAAAACAGTAAACAGTGGCGTGGGGTGAATTTATCTGACATGGGATTCATTTGTGTCGGAAAAAAAGAAAAAAAGTGAAAACATCTCTAAGGTGTTTTTCTTTTTTCGGCAATATTTATATTTTGTATCCAAAATGATTAAATTACAAAAAAAAAAAGAGCATCTTTTTTGCCATCATTACTATGAGCTCTATGTATGGTTGGATAACCTAGGCTTATATCTCGTTTTAATGATAACTACACATTGATTATGTTCTAATATGTGATTTGAGTGAATTCTTAGTAGATATATACATGACACTCATGAAGACACATTTGAGAAGTTAGATAAATGGATTGAAGCCAAAGAAGTTTAAAGTTATAGTAGACATCCTATGAAAGCTTCATCAAGTCCAATGTCAAAGAGTAAGAAAGAATGCATAGGCTAAGTTACTATTAATCATGATTGATCTTTACTATTATGTAGTTAGTCTTTGTTTTATGCTTGAATTGATGACTATGACCTAAAAAGACCTTAGGACACATTGTGCATTGCATGTGAGTTCATAACATTTCCCACAAATGTGGTTCTTAAAAATGAGTGAATTTTGGAACTTACTCAGATTTTCTCAAAAATGTTTTTGGTTCTAATATTTTCATATTTTGATAAAACTTTTCATTAGCTTTATAATGCAAAAAACGGCACTTCAATTCGATTTTTCTAGAGAAAGTTATGCTCAAAATAGCAAAGGCAGTTCCGTGAGGCAGCCAAAAGGCAGTAGGGTATTACAACTGACTGCATTGGAATAGAGTCGACGGCATTGGTCAAAATTCAGCTCCAACAGCTATTTTCAAGGACAAAACTCCAGCGGCCATTTAGAGGGAACCCGGTCGACTGCATTGGGTATACAGTCGACTGTAATGGTAGTTTTTCTCATATGATGCCTATAACGGCTATATTTCATACCCTCTCTATATAAATGATTTGGAGCTTCATCATACACCATGGAAATCACATTCTAAGCCTCCTTTCATTAGAGAAACATCAAGGCTCATAGATTAAATTTTTTTCTCTTCATCTTCATGATTTTACATTATTAAAGAGAGCATCTTTATAAGCAATTCTTTGATTGAGAGTGAGCATATTTCAAGTCATCAATTCTCTCATCTCTCAATTGTACTAGAGCTTCAATTGTACTCATTTCCTTTCAAGAGGTTTTCTTTGTACACATTTGATCGTTGTAAAAGAATTATGATCAAGGCTTGGATTTGTCAAGTCTTGGGTGAGCTCTGTGGATTCAAGGCTTGTGCTTGGTGTGGAGATATCATCAAGTGTTGTAAGGGTTTTGATCTTGACCAGAAAGAAGATTGTTGCTAGTGAATTCTAGTACTCTTGCAAGGGACTTCCTTAAAGAAGTGGATGTAAGCTTGAGGGTAGTTCAAGCCGAACCATTTAAATCTCCTTGTCAAGTATCTCTAACTCAATCTCTTTACTTATTGCTCTATAATTGCTTGAGATTGTGTAGTTAGCATCTTTATTGAAATATTTCTTGACTTGATTAAGTTTCATGAATGTGTTTTGTTTAAGTTCCTCATTAATTTTCAAAAATCCTATGCACCCCCCTCTAGGGTTGTTTTATTGGTTTCAACTACAAAATTGGAGTACAAAAAAAGATAAACATACACCCCCTAGTAGGATCCAAACAAAGAGTTTCTCGAAATTAATAATTGCATCTAAGCAAAAAAAAAAATCAAACAGAAGTTAAATATCAATTTCATTTTTAGTTGGTTATTGGCTAAAATCGATATATACAAGTTCTTAAATAGGGATTAATAAATTGGCACCCTGACCTATGTCGGGTCTTGGGTCAATTCTCTCGGGTATCAATCGTAACAATTGACCCACTCCCCCTCAACCATGGAGAACTAGACTCGGTTTAACTCTATTTAAGAAATTCCTACTATACTTGAAGTAGTCAACACATTCTGCTGACCATCCGAACCATTTCCTCCATAAAATTATCAAAGCGTTCATCAAATATCTCACAATTTGATTTTATATTGAATTATAATATCACTTTTCTGGTTTGTCATCCAACTTGGCTATTCACTCAAATAGTGGTTGCACCCACTAATTCATGTGCAATCAATTCTTAGAAAAAGGTAGATTCTGTAAATTGTGTTGTTGTGCCATGGAAATGGACTAAGTAGCTCGCTATGCAAATCTAACTTTAGAGACTAGGGCTTAAGAAGAGTCCCTTGTTATTTGATGGGGGTAGTGCATAGTGTTACTCAAGTGACAAGTCCTGTAGATTTGATCCCCTTAAATATCCTCCTCCTACGTGCATTCTGTTCAAGCCACCCACCTAGCTTCCTTGCTGTCAGACTTTCCAACTTGTCCAGCAATTAAATATGGAATGAAAGTGTAACACAAATTCTTACGTAATGCCTATAGATAGAAAGGGACTCCCCAAAATTAATTATAATTTCTCCATTAACTAGGAAAATGGTGATGGATCAGACATCAGTGCACCCAATTTGCCCTTTTTTCCCATTACTATCACATCTACCTTACCCTATGTAGCCTAAATCCCTCTTTCTAAATGATAAACCCATGCATCCTTTTCCCTAGGAGACCCTGAAGACCTTACACCATCACATAGCCCATTTGACTTTGGCCTTACCTCACAAGTTATCCATTAATTTCGTATAGGATTCACGTATAGCCTATTATTCATACCACCTAGAACCTCATTTATCCTACCCTCTTACCTATCTCACTAAACCCAATCCAAAAAATTGCACACTTACCCAACCGCGAAGCCCAAGCCCTAACCCAGCACACCTAAATGTTAAATCCAACATTCACCAATATAAATCTCCTCTGTTTTGTGAACTATCTCACTGTTTTTCCTGAAGGTATGAACGAGCACCTTCCGGCCTCTACAGCGACCTCCCCGTGGACTACAAATACCTTAACTTCAAGCCTTCTTCCTCTGTTTACTGTTACATTTATAACATTACAACAGGATTACAAACCCTCACTCTTACCACCCCTCAAAAATGTCGAGGCTTACCTCACCGTCTTTCCAAAGGTAGAGTTTTAATAAGACGGATTCTCCAAATTCTCATCCAATCACCTAATAATGATTTCACTCTCATGGAGTTTAGAATGGAGCATACCATCTTAGATGGAACCAAATTAGGCTCCCAATTTTAATTACTCATCTGATGAAGCAAAAGATGTTGAATCAAATGGCTGAGAAACATGTGAATTTAATAGAATGGACTGGACTAAAGTCACTTAACCAAACCTTATGGAAGAAGGTGGAAACACATCGCAAGGATGGTAGCCTCTAATGTAACTTGCTTGAGCTCAAAGAGAAAAGGACTCCAACCGAACAGGACAGGCTTCAAAGGTGTGATATCCCACATCGAATGTGGGATAGTTTGTGATTAGCCTTATAAGTCCCTGGCTATAAACTTGTAGGTACCGACTTGGCTAACCCTTCTAAGGCGAGCTTTTTAAAATAATGGTCCTTTCTAAGGCTTAAGCACACATAGCCCAGAATTTTCCTCTCTAGCCGATATAGGATATAGAGGATACTAAGGCATAAGGTAAGGAGCGAGAATGCTAAGACATAAGGAGAGAGAATGTGATATTCAATATTGGATGTGGGATGATTTGCAACTGGCCTTAGAAGATCATGTCCATGAACTCATAAATAACATATAGGTTAGCCCTTTTGAAGAAGGTAATACCCTGTGATTGTTACGCCCAAAAAATTATTTATTCCCGGAGCGTAAATGGTTGAATAATCAAAATTCAGAGGAAACCTTAAAGTTATCAGAAGTCTCCCAAATGAAATTAGAAAACCTTAAAATATCATAAAAATTGAGTCAAAAAATCTTTAATTTTATCATAAATATCTCAAACGGTCAATCAGAGCATATACTAATAATTTCCAAAATACATCGATATCTGACATAGGGGCCCAAAGCTTTTATACAATCCAAAATTTCTCCAACACAAAGTTTCAAAACGAAACCTAAGCAACACTAACTTGTCTTAGTTGTTACACTTAAACGTTAATACTAACTCTGAAATAAGGCAGCTAACTCTTGGTCACACAACTAGACTTTTGAATCCAAAATCCCACTTACTAATCACCTGAAAGGAAAAACTATAAGAGAATGAGCCAAATGCCCAGTAAGGTCGCTCAAAGGACCAATCAAACAAAAAAAAATATCTTAGAAACGAAATTTCGGAAGCATAAAATGTTTCAAAGGAACTGATAATCAAACTAGATTTCAGATGTCAAACTATATCTGAATACAAAGACAGACACAAAGGTTTTCAACGGAACTGATAATCAAACCAATTTTCGAATGTCAAAACATATCTGAATAACAAAATTTCAAAGGCACACCAGTTTCAACTGAACAGAGGTCAGACCAAATATCAAATGCCAAAATATATCTGAGTACGGAGATAGACAGTAGAGAGGTCAGACCAAATATCAAATGCCATCAGACTAAATATCAAATGCCAAAATATATCTGAGTAAAAAGACAGACAATAGAGATGTCAGACCAAATATCAAATGCCAAAATATATTTGAGTACGAAAATAGACACTAGAGAGCCATTCAGAAAGTGGTCACATATGTCATTCCTGACATGTGAGGCCAGTTCAGAAAGTAAGATCGTAATCTCTAGCTCAACTCCCCTGAGCTAGCCCACGTTTCAATCTACATGGGTAAGTCGGAAATAAGTCACATACACTGTGACATGGCTCATAAAGTCACCAAAACAAAATCTCAAAATAACCGTTACAAAATATCGGACATTTCAAATCATATTCAACGGTTTTAAAATAACATTATCAAATTACGGACTTGTCAAACAATAAGTAGAGTTTACGAAATAATGACAATCATAAAACACTGAAACGAACGATATCAATATGTCAAATTTTGAGGTCAAACAAATTCAACGGAATTTGATTTTCTCAAATCATAGAATTGACAACAAGTCATTCTTAACAAAGTTCAAAACAAAAAGGAGAGGAAGAATCACTTATCTATATTTGAAGAAGTTCGGATTTCAAAAGAATCTAAAGACTTACATAAGCGATTGGTCCATCAATAATTTGAACTTCCAAGATTAACCCTTATCTTAATCAAGCCTTTGAGAAATACCAATCCTTAAGCTCCACCATAGAGCTCCCAAACTTTCCAAACCTTCTCTCTTTCTCTCTCTCCACCGCAAGGGAAAAAGGAATAAAGAACCCCCAAAAAGGCTAGAAAAGGGAAAAGAAACCTATTTGTAGGGGACAAAATTTTTAAGTTTCTTTTCTACCAAAAATAATTTTGAGTCGATCGAAAATAGTTTGGAGTCAACTGAAAGTACTATTCATTCAAGTTATTATTCATCAACTAAAAGTTACTGTTCATCGACTAAAAACTTCAGAAACTTTTTTTTTTTTTTGCATTCTACCGAAAATTAGTTTTCAGTAGAATCAAAACTTTTAATTCAACCGAAAACTTCAATAGCTCATTTTACACACAAAAATCTCCTCATTTGAAGTGAAACCCATTTAATTCGATCGAAAATACTTTAAATTCGACCGAAAACACTTTTTAGTCAACTGAAAACTTTTTAGTCTGCTAAAAACTTTTTTAGTCTACTGAAAATTTTGAAAATTTCAAAAACTCCAAAACACTATTTCCCTTCATTTTGATTCTAACGAAACCACTTTCATTCGACTGAAAATTTTGAAAACAATCTCAATTCATTTTCTTAATTTTAACAAAAGACCATAAACTTATTTATTCAAAAATAATAATTTCACATAAGAAAAAGAAAATTTTTAGGGTGTTACAGTGGTGGGCCGGTGGATTGGGTCCTTATAAATGGTATCAAAGCTGACCCTCAAAAGCTCGAGCTGAGCTATACAGTTGGGTTGCTGATGTTGGGGCAAAGGCAAGCACGTGTATATCTCACATCAAGAGAATGGTTGGGACAACAAAGGGTAAGTTCGGTATATCCTGAATCAGCTAAAAGGAAGATTCTAGGTTTTGTGTTATTAATCATTAGCGAGGACATTAAGGCATAAGCTGGGGCGGTTGTGATATCCCACATAGGATGTGGATGATTTGTGATTGGACTTATAAGACCTTACCCATGAACTCGTAAGTACTTACTTGATTAGCCTTTTTGAGGGATACAACCCCTGTGAGAGGGCAGTGGTTTCAGGTCGTTACGGATCCCATATCGAATATGGGATAATTTACGATTGGCCGTATAAAAGCCTGCCCATGAACTCATATATACCTACTTAGCTAGCCCTTTTGAAGGAGGTAATGCATTATGGTGAGACCTTGGATGGGGTCGTTACAAATAGTGTCACAACCAACTCTTAAAAGTTCAAGCTGAGCTATCCAGTCGAGGCGCCGATGGTTGGGGGAAACGAAGGCAAGCCCGGGGGTATATCCCATTTAAAGGGGATGGTTGGGGTAACAAAGGGTAAGCCGGGCATATCCCACAACGGCTAGATGAGGAAGATTCTAGGCTATGTATGATCAAGCCCTAGTGAGGATACTAAGGCATAAGGGGAGGAGACTGTGATGTCCCACATCGGATGTGGGATGATTTATGATTGGCCTTATAAGACCCTACTTATGAACTCATAAGTACCTACTTGGCTAGCGCTTTTAAAGAGGCAAAGCCTTCTAGTAGGGTAGTGGGACTTGTGATGGGCTATCCAGTCAGGTTGCTCGAGTATATCCCACATCAACAGGATGGTTAGGGTAATAAAAGGTGAGCCATGTATATCCCATATTAGCTAAAGAGAAAGATTCTGGGCACTCTCTGATCGAGCTTTAGCAAGGATGCTAAGGCATAAGGAATAAAGGTTGTGATAATGTGGGATAATTTGTGATTGGCTTTATAAGACTCTGCATGTGAACTCATACATACATACCTACTTGATTAGCCATTTTAAGAGAGGCAATGCCCTGTGGTAGGGCCATGGAGCTGGTCGTTACAGATGGTATCAGAGCTGACTCTCGAAAGCTCAGGCTGGCTATTAAGTGTTATTGCCGATGGTTGGGAGAAACGAAGGCAAGACTGGGTATATCCCACATCAAGATGATGATTAGGGCAACGTAGGGTAAGCTAGGTATATCACACATTGGCTAGAAAGACAGATTTTGGGCTATGTGTGATTGAGCCTTATTAAAGACACTAAGGCATAAAGAGGTAGGATTATGATATCCCACATTGAATGCGGGATAAATTTTTGATTGGTCATATAAGACCCTGCCCATGAATTCATAACTACCTACGTAGCTAGCCTTTTTCAAGAAGGCAATGCCCTGTGGTGGGGCAGTAGTTTTAGGTCGTTACAGATAGTATCAGATCGACTTTTGAATGCTTATGTTGGGCTAACCAGTCATATTGTCGATGGTTGAGGAGAACAAAGGTAAGCCTAGGTATATCTTACATCAAGATGATGGTTAAGGCAAAGAAAGGTAAGTCGAGTATATCCTACATTGGCTAAAGAGAGTGTTCATACCCTATTCTGGCCAGACCCCTAGGGCCCGCTAAGGGACCCGCGTCGCGCGACACATCACCCAGACAACGATCAATTATTCAACGCCATGACCCGGTCAAAATGCATCTCCTTTCGAGCATCCGTAAATGCAGCGACATCAACGCGGTCAAATCGTTGGAAAAAAGGGTCAATCCCTCAAAAGAGGTCGGCCACCCCTTTCTCAAGGGGTCGGCCACCCTTTTGCCTTGCAAGTCTCATTCCTAAACCCTCGGCATCACTCATCGCGCTCTCTACAATGCGCACTCGACAATAATGGTCACTCAGTGCTCGTCACCGACCGTGCACAATCATCACGATGGTAGCACACTATCACAAGTATTGCTCCACGATAGTCGTCGTCGCGCCCTTGCACCACGCTTATGATACTTGCCCCCGGCACCTAGTATTGATCCTCGACAGTCGTCGCCACGCTGATGATACGTGCCCCCGGCACTAAGTATTGCTCCGTGACAGTTGTCGCCGCGCCCTTGCAGCACGCTGATGATACGTGCCCCCGGCACCAAGTATTGCTCCGCGACAGTCGTCACTGCACCCTTGCGCCACGCTTATGATACGTGCCCCCGACACCAAGTATTGCACCACGACAGTCATCGCCGCGCCCTTGCGCTACGCTGATGATACGTGCCCCCGACACCAAGTATTGCTCTGCGACAGTCGTCGCCGTGCCCTTGCGCTACACTGATGATATGTGTCCCCTGCACCAAATATTGCTCCACTACAGTCATCCCCATGCCCTAGCGCCACGCTGATGATACGTTCCCCTGACACCAAGTATTGCTTCACGACAGTTTTCACCGTGCCCTTGCGCCACGCTGATGATACGTGCCCCCGGCCCCAAGTATTGCTCCGAGACAGTCGTCACCGCGCCCTTGCGCCACGTTGATGATACGCACCCCCGGCACCAAGTATACCTCCTCGACAGTCGTCGCCGTGCCCATGCATCACAACCATGGTACAGGCCTCCGGGCATTACACTTATTCACCATACCATGGGCCCCTGCCATGGATGTGGAACATGCTTCGACCCACTCTCCGGAGTGTGCAAAATTTTAGGGGCTCCGCTCGTAGTGCTCTGGCACGAGGACCCTTCTCTAAGGGATAGGCTTTGTGCCTTCGCGGGCTTAGAGCCATTACCGGCTCAATCAAACTATGGGATGGGCTTGAGGCCATCGCCAGCTCAATCAAACTACAGGACAGGCTTTGCGCCTTCCCGGGCTTAGCGCTATCGCCGGCTCAATCAAACTACGAATGGGCTTTACGCCTTCGCGAGCTTAGCCTTATCGCCGGCTCAATCAATCTATGGGATGGGCTTTGCGCCTTCACGGGCTTAACGCCATCGCCAGCTCAATAAAACTATGGGATGGGCTTGAGGCCATCGCTGGCTCAATCAAACTACGGGATGAGTTTGAAGCCATCGCCGACTCAATCAAACTACGGGATGGGCTTCGTGGGCTTAGCGCCATCGCCGGCTCAATCAAACTGCGGGATGGGCTTCGTGCCGTCGCCGGCTCGATCAAACTGCAGCATGGGCTTAGCGCCATCACGGGCTTAGCGTCATCACCGACTCAATCACCAGGGGCTCTGGCCCTCGCAGCAGGATGGGCTAGCAAACCCTGGAGCCATCGTTAGCACAACCTTGAAGCCACCGACATCATACTTGCAGGGAGCTCCGATGCGAAGACTTCACCGTAACGGACCCTAAGCACCAAGCAGCGACCATGGCCACTCATGTTACTCATGTTACTGTTGATCGTCGACACCACCAGGGCAATAACCCACAAGTCACTCCGGGACGGGAGCAGGTCCTTAGAGGGCATCGTGCCTAGTCCACCTGGTAGTTGGTTACAGGGGCAACCCTCACCGCTGTCAAGTTCTCTGCGCGTCTCTTGACGCACCTTGTGGGATTCAGTAAGGGCTTGGACTGAAGGCTGGGGCAACGGGCTACTCTGATCATGCTACTACAGCGTGATCAGTCTCCTCAAATGGGAAGAGAAATGTTGCAAGGGCAGGGCAGAACGAACTTGGGGACCGGCAGTCCAACGGAGAATCAGTACTTAGGACCCCCCAGGCGACGTGTCATTCCCAGGGGGTGACACATGTCAACTTATGACACATGCACATTTTTGCCTATAAATAGTGGACTTTGGAGCTTATTTAAAGATCTTTCTCTCATTTGAACTTTTCACTTTCTCTCTCTAAAAAGACATTCTCTCTGAAATTCTAGTGAGAGAAACACACTTAGACTCCCGTCTCTGGACCCTCGACGCTGCATCCTTGACACAGACTATCGACTGTCAGCCCTGTTAGTCGTCGCCCTGCCTGCACGGCGCTGCCAGCCCTCGCGACCTGTCTGGGGAACCTTGATCTCAGCCCTTACTCCATCCTTGCTGTCTCCCACTTTGCCTACCTGGAAGCTGACTCTGACTGCATCCTTTGTGGCACCTCCACGTAGCCTCGAACCCCCTTTCTGTATCAACAGATAGATTCTAGGCTATGGGGGGGTGGTTGAGCCTTAGCGAGGATACTAAGACATAAGGTGGGGAGATTGTGATATCCCATATCATATGTGAAATAATTTGCGATACATCATATGTGAAATAATTTGCAATACATCATATGTGAAATAATTTGCGATTGTCCTTATAAAACTCTGCCCATGAACTCATAAATACCTACTTGACTAACCCTTTTGAGGGAGGTAATGCCCTACGGTGGGGCAGTGGTTCCAGGTTATTACAAAAGGAGTCTCTGTCACCCACATGCCTTGGTTTTATCTCTTACTACTCTTTACAAAAACATATATTTGGTTTGTGGTTTGAGCTTTTATCTATCGTCCCCATCAATTTATTATTTCATATAATTGTTGATTAATCATTGATCCTAAAACTCTAAAATTTGAAAAATCACACATTATTTCTCTCAGATGTTGGATGTTCAAAAGCGTTTGCTTGTTGGAAAAAGTTTTTGGGAACCTACATATCCAAAAATAAATTCTGGAAACCCTACTTTTGGCACAAAAATAGAAAAAAGTTCAGAACCCAAACGGACAAAAAGACTAGAATCCATTCACTTCGGATCTTTCTTCGCCAAACCTCAAACCCACCCAAAAGATCCAAAAAATTAATCTCTAACCCAAACATAGATCTTGGCTTACTAGAACCTTCAATATAAGTAAGCCATAGCTAATGTTTGGACCATTTTTCTGTAGTTTAAGCCCAAACAATCGAAGCCCCTCTGGTGGAAATATCAAGGTCTTGGTCAATAACTTATTCAGCAAAAACCCTTGCCCGATCCTTAAATCTAGATATGTTTTTCCATTCAAATACTAGAACTTTCTTTTTACAAAGGGGTTAGTGTATGCAACGCTTAAGTTTTTACTCATTTACTAGTATTGAATCTGATTATATCGAAGGCGGCCTTGGCTTAGTAGGAAAGATTATATCATTCTAAGTTATGCTTTAGGATGGGTCCTTCTTGGATAGCTAGGCTTTTTAAAGGACATATTGTCCTCCCTAAAAGAACTACTGCATGGCTTTAAATAACATCAATTTTAAGTACTGTATGAGACCCCTCCTTCTGGCATGTGATTTTAATTAATCTCTAAGCTTCTGAGAAAAATAGGGATCTACTTAAGTGATATCCTGAGTCATTAACTTTTAAGAAATATGGTTATTCACTTAGGGCTCGTTGATTTACCAAGGGTGGGTGAGCATTCTCTTGGTCTAACTATAAGGATGGACTAGCCAGTATTTTTAAAAAAGTCAACCGAGGATTCTTATATCCTAATCCGGTCACCCTGTTCCCAATTTTCTCAATTTAAAACTAAGAAATACAATGTTCAAATGATGTGCCAATTCTGGTTAAAGAGTTTATTCAACCACCCGAAAAGGGTAAACCTTTCAAATTTGAAGCAATCTGGATCAATTAATGTAGCTACTATCATATCATCCAAGAAATATGGGCTACACTTATAATACGCTCTATCTATTTTAACCTTGACAAACTCAAACCACAACTCACTTGGACACATAACATCAAAGATTAATCGATGAAAAATAGCTGTTGTCATCTCCATCATAATGTGCCAAACTCGAGCAAGCAAGACTAACTTTTTGGCTTCTCAAATCACCTCGATTGGCTCCTAGACTATAAAGAAATGCATTGGGTTAAAGATTCAAAAAAATTGTGGTCGAAACAAAGGAACATAAATAGAAAATACTTTCATTCTGCAACTACTATTAGAAGAAGGAAAAACCTCATTTCATTCATCGAGAACACTCAGGTAACCACCTTAGATGGTGTCAAAATTTCCCTATGCTTAGGAAATATATCTCGGACCTTTTCCAATCAAGCCACAATCTGGGTCACCGCAGCACCATGTCATGTTTAGTTACATTAAAGCCTTTGTTTTACAACCATGGAATAAAAAACAGATGAGAAAACCCTTTTTGTCCTTCGAGGTACGAAAAGGAAAATCTAAATACTCCTTCAAAGGCCTTAGGATCTAATGGTAGTCTAACAAAAATGCTGGCCCTGTTAGGCAAAGAAATTACCCAAGGTGCTATCTTTTTTCTTTACTCAGGTTAGACGCTCAAAGAAATCAACAATCCTTTCTTATTCTGATTCCAAAAATTGATAATCACTTACTCCTCATTGATTTCAAATACAAGCATGTGCACTACCATGTACAAAATCATATCCTGATTTCTTGTGAACAAACTTATATAGTCATTCATCACCTTTCAAAATGCCTTTCTTCCCGTAGATAGGAATTCTCTTATGATATACTTATTGCTCAAGAGTACGAATTCTATCAAACCGTGAAAACTCAGACGAGATGCTTTTAGTGTTCTAAAAATGGATATAAGCAAGCCTACAAATATTGCAAAACTTTGTATTCTTAACTCATTATACAAAAATCATTGTGGAATGCGTATCCTAGGTTTCCTTTGCAGTACTAGTAATTGGGTCTCTAACAAAAAGATTTTAACCATTGTGTGGCCTCCGTTAAAGAGCTCCGCTATCTCCTTGGAGGTCTTAACAGCTAATCTTTTCAGAGCTCAAGAATTGGGAGGTAATTATAGGATTCAAGCTGGCTCTTTGGATCTATTCATAAGACAACCTATATCTTTGCCGATGACTCGACCCAATTTTTTAAAAACATTTACCTGTGAACTCCTTAGAGTACTTCTTCGATCGTACTGTGAGAAATCTAGCCAAAGAATAAACCAAAAAATGTAATAAATGTTTTCGATCTTAACTTTTCTGAAGCTGACATAAAGTGTACTCGACCACGTTGAAAATATTGCAAAATGATTAATTTGGTGCCCATTTGTGCACAAATCTTTATGTGGTTATGATAGGTTCAGATGTTAAACTCTAAAGTCGAAAATATGCTGCACGGTAAAGTCTTTTTTTTTTGAAAAAATACTTTCATCAAATCAGCGGTTTTATAGCTCATTGTCTAGTGTATACAATTTTTGAATTTCTTATCTATATCTGCAAACAAAATGATGTTATTTTCAAAAACTTAGGTTGGGATGGTTGCAAAGAAAATCATGTTCTACACTATGTAAACTGGTTTGCCTGTGTAATCCAAAATCCTCAAAGGGTCTGGGAATTCAAAGATTGAGAGCTATTCAACTTAGTCCTTTTGGCAAAAACTAACTGGCGGCTTATACAAAAGCAAGCCTCATTTCTTAGTCAAACTTCTCATAAACAAATTTTATCAGACTCGATCCTTTTGGAGATAAAATAAAAGGTAACATCTCCTCGGCCTAACGTTCTATAAGGTCATGATTGCTTGCTTCGGGTCTTAGGGGATGGCTGATTGGAAATGGTCTAACTATCTCAGTTTGGGATCATTGGAAGTTCCTCTTTCTGTCTTACAAGCTTATCGACATATAAATCCTGCGGAATTTTCAATTTCGGGCATTTTCTAAGACCAAGTATTAAAAACCTCGCTCCTAAAACAAATTCTCCCAAAAGCATTTGTGACCTAATCAATAGCAACTACATTTATAATGGTAATTACTCGGATAAGCTGATATGGCATGTGGCATCCTCACGACATTAATCGATGAAGTCCGTCTACCAGTTCTTTTATGAACAAAAGACATGCAAGATTGAATCCACCCATCCACATTTCCACCCCGAAAGACACACTCCATTCAAGACCTGGAACCGCCTCTTGAAACTTACATTGCCCGATAAAATATGGGTTTTTTTTGTGGCAGCTACTACTCAACAGTCCTCTCGCAAAGAATAAACTTACTAAGTTAAATATTTCAACAGACGATTCTTGTGAATTTGCCTTTCAACCTCTGAAAATAGTTAACATATTTTCCTTCAGTCTACGTGCTTAAGGTAGTATGGTTTGCCTAGACATAGGTATCAAGTTTGATCGACAATTGCCCTCACTTTTTGAATGGTTGATTGCAGGGATAAACAAGGGAAAGGCTCCCATAATGTCACAATCCAAGTTAACTACAACAATTTTTACAACTCAATGGCATATTTGGCTACACAAAAATAAAATATGTTTTTTTGAAGCAAAATTTGATGTTTTCTCTGTTATATTAAAAGCATAAAACCCTACGCAATCTATTTGAAAACCTCTCGTCCATCCTTTGAAAATTACAAATCATATTAACAAGTAAGGAATAGTCTTCAAGCATCGAGTAGATAAATTACAAGCCACAGCATACAATCTCCAACCCTACTCTTGTTGCTGCCCCATGAACCAAATATGTTTCATTAGTGTTGGAAGTACCTATCAACATATCAGACTACGATCACCAGTGGAAATTTGTGTCTCAAAGCCCTTTGAAATAGGGAAAGGATCAACAGTCTTCTGCTTCACCTCACAAGATCCTTGTATCTCTCAAGAACCAACAATCTTAGAAACAATTATGTAGGCAAAGTAAAACAATCTCAGGCACATAAATGTTTATATGTTTATACTATTTCATAGCAATTTCTTATGCAGATGACAGGACGGGAGAATAATAGTGTTGTTGCTAGTACAATTCTGTATGATGTATTTTTTAATGGTAGTACATCTTTTCACTATTGCAAGAGTATATAAGGAGCAAGAGGTTTCTAATTGAAACGGTGCCTTTGGCCACTTTTACATGCAGGCAAAGATCATGCGCATCTACGATTTGGACAAGCACAGGCATGGAGTAATATAACACGTATTTTGCAAATTAGCATGCATATTGCAATGAGAACACAAAAGCGATAACAGAAACGAGAATTAAGAACTAAAAATCTAACGATTTTAAAAGAGTTTGTTGACACAGATCTTCATGTGCTTGCAAGTAAAGATAGTCACACAATGAAATTTTGATAGGTTTTTAATTATTATATGCCAGTATGCCTTGGTCTTGCCTATAACTAATATCACAGTTTTCTGCTGGTCCAGTTAATAAAGAAAACTGAGTGGCCTATGCAGTTTGCCATTTTTACTATGTTACTAAAAGGATAAGGACACACACACACACACACACACAGAGCTCAGAAAATGAGCAGCTCACTGGGTTTCCATATCCCCAAAGCTTTACCTTCTCTCTCCCCTTTTAAACCTAGATCACCTTGTGTCTCCATCATTTCTAGTCAAGTACAATCCCACAATCCTAAGCCAAATAAGGTGCATATGTGTGAACAAATTAAACATTTAGATTTCATATTCTCACCGAGTCTCATGAACTTATTTGTTGGATGGCAAAAACTTGCAGGA
The DNA here is from genome assembly GCA_033070095.1 of Escallonia herrerae. Classification (NCBI taxonomy): domain Eukaryota; kingdom Viridiplantae; phylum Streptophyta; class Magnoliopsida; order Escalloniales; family Escalloniaceae; genus Escallonia; species Escallonia herrerae. The sequence continues at coordinate 65,616 of JAVXUP010001037.1, forward strand.
ATCAGCATAAAGGCGACAGACTACTCTACTTCTAAAATCCCCAGGTTGGCATTACAAGTTGGAGCACTTTTGGCCATTGTAAGACTCTAACACTGTTTTCAAATTGTCTATGTTTGTTGATAAAGCGAGGCTAAATCTACACCTATTTTTACTAAACAAACACTTATTGGTTGCTAAAGAAAGCATGAGCAACACTTTTTTGTTATTATCAAATTTAAAGAGGTAAATTTAGCAATAAAAAGGGTGTGAACTTGGTCTCTTCAGTAGTTTTGGTTACAGAGTTTCTCATTGCAATTAACTAGTTACCTGGGACATGTTTGGCCAGGTTGCTCCGCCGGCTTTTGCGGTAACCGGAGTTAATGATGAAGAAGATTTAACTAGGTTTTGATATAATTAGGCATTTCAGCCTTCATTTACTTTCTTGTTGTTTATGTCAGCAACTCAAAACTTAGCTAGCTTGCCTTTTTAATTTCCATTAGTGTACTCATTTTCTAATACGATGTGTGAGTTTACACTTATATTTTGCTAACTGGGTTCTGACTAAATTGTAGCCATTCATCATGAATTGGCTGAGAACCAGATGGTATAGGAGGAATCTTTTGAGATGTATCTGCAGTTCATGTTTGTCATCATGTTCTTTCCAGAGTAAGTAGCTCTTCTTCAACTTGATCAGCCTTCAAAACTGTCTAACAAAGTTGTCCCTCTTTTGATTACAAATGCAAACATCAAGTTAGGAAAACAAACCTTTATCCAAGTAAAGGAACTATTCTATAAATTTTTGAGAAAGTAAGTAAACATGTGAATAGCCTAGGAAGCTCAAGAACGTACGCTCTCATTCAAGTGCAAACTCCCGGTTGCCTGAGGACAAATTAATAAAGATACATGAACGAGTTTAGATTGCACTAAGTATCAAATATATATGAATCTTAAATAAGGTCTACTCCAAAAGCTTAAGCTGAGTGAGATGGAACATATAGCGGAAATTTTTATTACAAATTTTATTTGGTTTTTCATTTTTTTTACTGTGAAATCCTTCATTGAGGCCCTACTGAGGAAAGACAAGCGTTAGTCTTTCTATTCTATGGATTTTGTGATGAATTGATTTTGTGTTGTGCCATTGTGGTGCAGGGTTCTACTTTGGGCACCTTTTGTGAACTTTAGAAAACTCTCACAAGATCCATCAATGAAGTATCCATGGGCGAAACCTCAAGATACTTCCCAGCTTGAAGCCACGTACCTCAAGTATCCATGGGCAAAATCCGAAGAATACGACAATCTTTCCCTGTAAAATATAAATATTCACCAAATAGTAGACCCTTTGCGCGTTTATCTATCATCTTATCTAACATTGTTTAGTTAAAACTAATGACACCACACATATTTATCATCACTAGTCTTGCAAAATAGTGATACCACACTCCAGTTTAGCACACCTCACTATTGACCAAATCTTTTGGCATTTTTTTACAAAATTTTCAAACACTACTTACTGGGAAATGGATAATCGCACTCATCTTTCTCATACGCATACTCCACTTTTTTCACCACAAATCTGTAAACAGCGACACTGTCTTGATCGTTAATAGTCAATCCCCTACTTATCTGACTGTAATTATTAACAAGTCCAATTCATATAGTTTAGAAAACTCAAATTTCGTCCCAAAGGTCCATCAGAAGTAGATGAATTTTTTTTGTGACAGAGGAGTAGAACTTCTTGCTTCCTCAATATCTTTTCACAACCAAGGGGCAAAGGTGAACCAGCTAAAAGTTGGCATAGACAACATATATACCTTGTTAATCCTATGGTTATTTAACCTAGGATTATATTTGATTTTTTTATCACTAACGTTGATGATTATATTGTCTAACATGCATTGAATTGATGAAGCAATAAGTACAATCTCATATTCATGCAAATGAACGATTAGACAAGCAAATCGATCAAAGACTCTCAATAGAACGCATAAAAAATGAAATACTTCGATCGATTTTTACAAATGCTTTTATTCCTTTCTTTATAACTAGACATAGAGAGTTGATCGTGTCGATGACTGTGACCTAGAATTTGCCTATAGGTTTTTCTTGCATGCATAAACTTTTTCGTACTTTGAAAATAGAGAAAACTGCATTTTCTAGAAAATGCAGTCGACTGCAGAGAGTTGTTACAGTCGACTGCATTGGAATACAGTAGACTACAATTAGAAATTTTGAACTTTCAACGGCTACTTTAGGAATACAGTTGATTGCAATGGTGCAATATAGTCGACTGCATTTACTGTTTGGTGCATTGAATGCCCTATCTACTTTCAAACGGTCATTTTAATTTCCACAACTATATAAACTCATTTTGGGCATAACTTTGATTCACCAATTGCATTCAAAGCCCTCTTATCTTACATATACTCAAGGCTCAAAGCTATTATTCAATCTCTCTTAGTTTTCATTATTTTCTCATCCAATTCAAGAGAGCATTTATTGTGAGCTTACATTTGAACAATAAACACTTTTATAAGTTATCATGCACTTATCTCTCTTGTCCTAGAGCTTAAACTTGTACTCATCTACTTCTTCAGAGTGAATCCTTGTACACAATACTTCACATAAAGTTTCTTGTATCAAAGCTTGGGGTTATTAAGCTTTGAAGCTTTGGGATTGTCAAATTTTGTTCTTGATGTGGGTATAGCATCAAGGGATTGTAAAAGGTTCGATCTTGACCGATAAGAAAAATCATTCTAGTGGATTCTAGGACATTTCAAGAGACTTCCTTGAAGGGGTGGACGTAGGCTTGAGGATAATTCAAGCTAAATTATCTAAATCTCAAGCGTCAAGTATCTCTAAACCCTTCTTTGTTGATATTATTGTATTATACTTGTGTTGAGATTGGTTAGATTGCTTATTTGAAATATTGTGTTTAAGGTTTTGTGTTTGAAGCTATTCAATTGTTCTTCATAGTTTCTTTAAGTTTGTAGTGATTACTTGTTATTTGTTGAAGTAGTATTAAAAGCCTGTTCACCCCCTCCCCCCCCCCCCTCCAGGATTATCTTTTTGGTTTCAAAGCCTCGGCTCTTAATATATTAGGTAACGTCAAGAGAGTTTATCCATCATGGCTTACATTGGGAGAATTGAGGGTAATTCTACCACTAGGCGTCCATTGTTGAATAGGACCAATTATAGTTTGTGAAAAGTTAATATAAAAATCTACTTAGAGTCTCAAGACTATGAGATGTGGGATATTATAGAGAATGGCACATTTATTCTGACGAAGGTGGTTGACAAAGTTGAGGAGCCTAAATCAAAATCAGAGTATAGTGATCATGATAAGAAAATAATTTGTATGAATGCTAAAGCAAAAATTGTCTTATTTGTACTTTAGACACTAATGAGCTCAATAGAGTCATTATGTGTAATTCCGCTGAGAGTATTTGAAATACTCTATAGTTACGCATGAAGAAACTTCACTTCTTAAAGATTCCAAAATGAACTTATTGCTTAGAGATTATGAGTTATTACAAATGCTTCCAAATGAATCCGTTACGGACATGAATACTCGTTTCACTAACATTTTGAACCCTTTAAAGCAATTGGGTAAGGAATTCACTAATGGTGATCTCGTAAAAAAGGTGATTAGGTCCTTACCAAGAGCTTGGGATGCAAAGATCACCGCCATCCAAGAGCGAAGAATCTTAACATCTTTCCTCTTAATAAATTGATGTGCTCACTAATGACGTACGCAATACAACTCAAATCTTTTGATCAAGAGGATGCCAAGAAGAAGCCTACATCATTGCTCTAAAAGATTCATCTTCAAACAATGAGTCAAGTGATGATGATGAAGAATTTAATGTATATGATGTTGCAATGATTGCAAAGAACTTCAAGAATATCTTTAGATTTAGAAGGAATGGTGGGAGAAGACAAAAAAAAACTCTAGCAACGAAGAGAAGCTTTGCTACAAATGCCACAAGCCGGGACACATGAATATGGATTGTTCCATATACAAAAAAGAGAAGAAGGAAAGAAGAGATGTACGGGAAAGAGTTAAAAGAAGACAACTCTCTAAGAAAGAGAACAAGGAGAAAGAAAAAGCAATGAATGCCGAACATACTCCAACATGGAGTGACTTAGATCAAGTGATGAAGACAATGAGAAGAATGAACAATGTACTTCATGGCAAATGATGAGGTAAGCTCTTCTTCCGGTAGTGATAGTGATAATGACAGTTTCAAATATGCTTATGATATCCTGTATGAGAAATCTAAGAAAAATATTATTTTATCAAAAAAAATTCTTTGAGGCTAATAAAAAAATAGAGAAGTTAAAAATACCAAATAATGAGTTGTATGCTAAGAATGAATGTATTTCCAACCATTTATATGTGGAAAATGTGAATAATGACGTGGTTGAATTAATTGTTAACACTCTTAGCTCAAAATAAATCTCTTGCAAAACTTTGGCTTTAGAAAAACAAAATGAACATTTAAAAGGAAAACTGCATAAACCACCCTCGTGATTTGGGTCAGTTGCAAAAAGACCCCTACAGTTTCAAAAGTTGCAAGAAGACACCTGAGGCTTAAAATGTGTTCCATCTGTCAAGAAATGTTACGGAATCAACGAATTGCCTAAACTACCCCTGTGTGTAACAACCTTGTATGGTTTCTAAAACCCTAACATTCAATCCAAAATTTACAAACTCTCTCAAAAAAAAAAACCGTCGCCTTCAACGAAAACCCGACAACAAATCACCAAAAAATTAAGAAATCTACAAAGAAGAGGACAAATCAGGCACAAAATCGAACATACGACTAATAAATCAAATCAAACTAGAACGAGCAGAGATCGAAGAAGATATTACAACCTCTCAAAAAGACATTATATTGATCGAAGAGCGATTCCAGGTAACTTTTTGATTTTGATAATAGGATAACGTTTGTGTTCACGTCGTGCTTTCGTAGACCTAGAAATTTTTGTCTACGAAAGTGGTTTCTGTTAATATTTAGGGCTCTAAATTCTAGGGTATCTGTTAAAATTTAGGAAATCTGTATAGTCTAGGGCTTTTCTGTAATCTACTTTTTCCGTCAATTCAAAACCATGTAACTGATGTACTCCCCTTCCCTCCTCCTCCCCCGACATTATGTAGTGCTAAAATTTGTTGACAATTGTTAATTTGATTATGGTCCCCCTTTGTCCCCCACCATATGTAGCCTTATTTTATGTTAATTATTGCATGTGTTAAAAAGGACTGCTTTAGGTTAGGCCATTACTGATTTTGTTTTTTTTCTATTGGCAGAATGTCAGGCAAAGTCACTATTGAAATTCGTTATGGGGGGGGGGGGGGTTTACAAATCCACCCAATAGGTCTTGGACTGGAGATAAGGTAGAAACTTTTGAATGTGACCCTGACTACCTATCATATTGGGAGCTGTTAGATATGTGCATGGGTTTAAGGTTGCCTCCTACTAGTACTATGACATATAGGATACCTAGAAAGACATTTGACAATGGGCTGATGCTTATACTTGATGATAGGGGTTTAAATGATGTATTGTACCATTATGAAGGTCACAATGTAGTCATATATGTCATAAGAGGCATGGATCCCCTAGCAGTTATTAATAACAATCCTCTCTAACTTGTAATAGGAGATGGGTCAACTCCAGTAGTTAAAGTTGATGTGGCCATAGGAGATGGTGATCTTGATAATACTGGAATAAGACTTAATGAAATTGATGAAGCTGTTGTGGGTAGTGAAGCTGCTGAGGTTGGTGAAGCAGCTGGGGGTGGTGAAGCAGCTGTTGGTGGTAAAGCTGCTGAGGGTTGTGAAGCAGCTGTGGGTGGTAAAGCAGTTGTGGGTGGTGAAGCTGCTGAGGTTGGTGAAGCAGTTGGGGGTGTGAAGCAGCTGCTGAGGGTGGTGAATCAGCTGTTGGTGGTGAAGCAGCTATTGAGGGTGGTGAAGCAGATGGGGGTGGTACTGATGTGGGGGGTGAAGCAGCTGAGGGTGAAGAAAATGTTGAAGATGAAGCTAGAGAGCCAGATGACCCTAGAATTCCTGAGTTGGGTGAGGATTTAGAAAGAACAGGGGATGATGATATCTTTAACACTAACCCTAAATCTAAGGGGAAGAGTTATATCAGAAAGCCCCCCTAGGAATGGTATTCTGAAGATGAGGAAGATAATGAACTGAGGAGTGCTCATTGGTCAGATGAGGATGAAAAGACAAACGGTGGCCAGAATTTTGTGCTGATGATTTGAACTATAAGGATGGGCCAACATTGAAGGTTGGCTTGATGTTTCCAACTAAGGAGGTGCTTAGAGCAGCTGTTAAGGATTGGAGCATTAGACAGGGGTATGACTTTGAGTACCAACACAATGATAGCAACAGGATTACATGTGTTTGCAAGTATGAAAACTGTGATTTTAGGGTGAATGCTTCTCCGATGCAAGGGACCACTACATGGCAAATCAAGACCTTTAGACCAGATCATAGTTGTGGGAGGGACTATAATAACCATTTGGTTAGTGTTAAGTATATTTCACATAGGTATAAAGAGAAGCTGAAAGATGACCCTAACTGGAAGGTGGGAGCTATAAAGAAAGAAATATACCGAGACATGTTTGCTAATGCAAGCAAGCATAAAATATATAGGGCAAAAAGATTAGCAAGAGAACAAATAGAGGGGGGACAGGGCACAATTTGCAAGGTTGTGGGATTATGGGGCAACACTGCAAAAGCACAATCATGGGACATGCTTCAAAGTTGAGACACTTAGGCCAAGTCCAGAGTTGGCACCTGTTTTCAAGAGGGTCTATGTTAGGTTTGAGGCATACAAAACTGGCTTTTTAAAAGGATGCAGGCCCTTTATTGGACTAGATGGTTGTCATCTGAAGGGCCTTTATGAGGGTGCAATCTATCCTAATATTGTGAGAAAGTTAGACAAGATTGTGGTAGAGGCTAAGAATTATTTTGCAAGTTGTTTTGGTCAACTTGAGTTTGAGGTGGAGCATTTCAACAAAACCAGGGTTGTCAACTTAGGTGTAAGGACATGTAGCTGTAGGATGTGGGATCTCACTGGGATACCCTGCTATCACGCTGTGGCTGCTATATTTATGAACAGAGATAGGCCTGAGACTTATGTAGACAACTGTTATCGCAAGGATGTTTATTTGGATGCTTATAGCAGTATGATACATCCTGTTCCAAGTGAGGATGCATGGGTTGTTAGTGGTTTGGATGCTTTAGCCCCACCTTTCTATAGCAGACCAGCTGGCAGGCCCAAAAAGGTGAGGAGAAGAGGTGATGATGAGCCCAAAAATCCTTCTACAGTGGGCAGGAGCAACAAGTATGTCATATGTGCAAGGTGTTTGGAAATGGGTCACAACAAAAGGTCATGCAAAGGCCCAATCCAGACTTGTAAGATAATCCCATGAGGTATGGCCCAGTACACATTATATAACTTATCTGTATAACTTAGTTTAATCATTCTTGTATGGTTGATTTTAAGTTTAATCTGATCTTATAGGCCAACACAAGCAAGGGAAAGGAAAAGGCAGTGGATAGTGCTGTGATTCCAGCCAAAAGAAAAAGGGTACTGTCTTTTTCTTTTTCATTTGGACATTTTTTGATTTATCAGGAGAAAAGGTTCAAATTGTTGTGGAATATATGTTTATGAGAAGATTGCATTAGACAACCTTGTGGTTTATGGTAGTTGCAAAAAGGCCCCTGTAGTTTGAAAAGTTGCATATAGTGTGTGGTTATGATAGTTGCAGTGAAATATATATATATGTTTATGTCTTTTTTTTATTTTACTATAATGTACTCACTACAAATTTACATTTTTTAGGGAAGAAGACTCCCTAATCAATTAGGTCCACAGCCAACTCCTTCACAGACACAGCAAACTCCTCCACAGCCATCTCCTCATATGCATAATATTTCACAGCCATCTCCTCCCACAAGGCCAGCTAGCCAAAATGAACAGGTAAATTGATGCAGCTGTTATTGTGTGTTTGTCTTGTTTGCATTTTCCCTTCTGTTTAAACAGTGAGAATGTGTTGTTTGCCAAAATTGTTTCACAGCCAACACCTCCACCTAGGGAAACTGCTTCACAGCCAACTCCTGCTTCAAGACCTATTACAAGAACATAGCTAAGGGCTGCCTGGGTTCCACCTGGAGCAACAAGTCAGAGGCCAACCTTAACATCATGGCAAATAATTACTGCAACTTGGCCTCCAACAGCTCATGCAAACTTTAAGGCCTCAAGGTAGCACTGGAGGAGTTGTGATGGCTGACACAACAAGGGGAAAGTCCATGTTAGCTGCTACTATGGGAAGGGGATCAAAATTTGGCAAGACAACATCTACCAACGGTACTGCATCAACTGCCAAAGCTGCTAAGAGCAGGGTTGAACCACATGTTGGAAGAGACAAGGGGCAGATGTAAGGACAACTAAGTGATTGGATTGAGGCTATTTTGGAGCAGTTTACCTAGTACAGAATTGTGGTCTATGTATCAAAACATCATTTTGTGTAGCTAGGACAGAATTGAGAATGTTTTGTGTATAACATTTGTCCATTGGAATGCAATCTGGAATATTTTGGAGTAGAATCTGGAATTGAGGAATATTTTGGAATACAATCCGTATTGGAATATATTATATGTGTTGAAATATTTTCACATTAGCAGATGGAATATTTTTTGTGTTGTGATTTCAGTTTTGCTATTAGTTTAGCCAGGACATCATTTGAACACCTTCATGAGAAATCTCAAACATCAATTGCATTAAACACCTTCATGAGAAATGTAAATAGAAACATCATTGTGATTATTCATTTGAACAACATAATAAAGGTACACATAAATCCCTCAAGAAAAAACAACTTCATAAACTTCACAATGCTTCAATCCCTTCAAGTTTGGCAGCCAATTCATCACACCTACAACCACAACTTTGAGCATTTAAACCCATACAGTTCCCCCCAATGCCTCTCTTCTCATCTTGGCTTGCATTATAAGGTTGGCACCAAGCCCAGAAATTGCATTCTCCTTTGTCACATACATAAAAAAGCCTCCCATAGCTTGCTTTCTTCTCATCTCAACAACTTTTATCCTAGTTCTCTTATTACAAAGACAGAACTTCCATGAATATCTTACATCAACCACAGCTCTCACGGCTTGTCCACTTGTACTTGAAGAAGACATTTACTTAGCCAATCTGACATTTCATCAAACACTTGGTGTGCAAAAAAAATATAATAGCAGAAGAATGAAAGAAAAAATTCAGTTTGAAAGAAAAAAACAGCATATCATACCTTCAATCTCTTCAATGTGTCAATTTGAGCTTCATCTTCAAGCTAAAGAGGGCTGATTTGCACCAATTTCCTCTCTACCAGCTCTTCACGGCTGGTTTAGAGGTTACCTACCTTATAATGGTCAAAGAGATCTATCCAAGGGCTAAAACGGGTTTCCAATGGGTATTTGGCAATGTTACTTGCCATCCACACGCGTTTACCCCAAATGCTATTAAAAGAGAAGGGTTTCTTGATGGATGCAACACATTTTATGACTCAGGTGTCTTCTTGCAACTTTTGAAACTACAGGGGTGTTTTTGCAACTGACCCAAACCACGAGGGTGGTTTATGCAATTTTCCCGATTTAAAACTTAAGATTTGTAATTTGAAAAAATGTCTTGAAAAATTTATTGATGGTCAAAACAATTTGGATGTCATGCTTGGATGCCAAAGAATTGGCCTAAACAAAGTGGTCTTGGATTAGATCCCTTGGCCTACCCTCCTAAAATTTTTCAACAACAAGTTAGGTTGAATATTCAGATAAAACAACAAAAGAACTATTGCACACCATTTATATATTACTATTTGTGCAACAAGAAAAAAGGCATACTACTAATTATTGTCCTTGTAGAATTATTTATATTAAAGGTAGAAAGAAATGTGGGTTGTGCAAGGTCAAAATCACAAATGTAAGACTAACACCCAATGACTCAAGAAAATATGGGTACCAAAAGTCACTACTTGATTTGTGTTTATAAGTATGTCTCAAAGCAAAATCTAATAGCTAGAAGTGGATTCTTGATAGTGGATGCTCAAGACATATGACCGGCAACATATCTCTTTTCACCTCGATCGATCTTAGAGAAGGAGGAAAGGTGACCTTTGGTGACAATGCAAAAAGAAAAATCAAAGGTAAAGGTACTATAGGTAAGGAACAGCATTCAATTGAGAATGTGTTATATGTTGAAGGTTTGAAGCATAATTTGCTAAGTATTAGTCAATTTAGTGATAAAGGCTTTAGAGTAATCTTTGAGGCTTCTCATTGCACTATACAATCTATGAAGAATAATGAAACTATTTTGGTAGGAACCAAAGATGATAATGTTTACTACATACAATTAAATGATTTAGTTAACCAAGATGTCTTAGTGCTATTAGTGAGACATCTTGACTTTGGTATTGAACACTTGGACACATGCATATAGAGTATTTGAAGGATATTTCAAGTAAAGAACTTGTGAGGGGACTCCCGAAAATCAAGTTTGAGAAAGACAAAGTATGTAATGTTTGTCAAATGGGTAAGCAAAAGAAAGTCTCTCACAAACCGAAGAAAATGGTATCTACTTCTAGACTTTGCAATTACTTCATATAGATTTGTTTGGACCAATCTCTACTACTAGTCTTGGTGGTAAATCATATTGTTTTGTTATTGTTGATGACTAATCTTGATATACTTGGACTTTCTTTTTGGCTACCAAAGATGAATCTCTAGATGTGTTCACTTCATTTGCAAAACGTGTTCAAAATCAAAAAGGATATTTGATAACCTACATTCGAAGTGATCATAGTAGAGAATTTGAAAATTCAAAAATAGGAGCTTTATGTGATGACAGTGGTATATCACATAATGTTTTGGCTCCAAGAACTCCTTAACAAAATGGTGTTGCCGAAAGAAAGAATAGGTCACTGCAAGAAGTGGCAAGAACAATGCTTAACAAATATAGTTTACCTAAGTACTTTTAGGCGGAGGCAGTCAATTGTGCATGTTGTGTTCTTGATAGAGTTATCTTGCGAATTTTTTTTAAAAAACCCCTTATGAGCTTTTTAGTGATAAGGAACCTAAGGTGAGCTTTTTTAGAGTCTTTGGATGCAAATGTTTTATTTTAAATACCAAGGATCACATTAGCAAATTTGATTCCAAAACCAATGAGGGAATTTTTCTTGGTTATTGTAATAATAGTATGGCATATAAAGTCTATAATAAAAGAACTTTGGTTGTAGAAGAATCCATAAATGTTACTTTTGATGTGACTAATCCTTTTCTTCGGAGGACTAACATTGTTGATGTAGATGATATGGACAATGACATGAGAACTTCGAATTTAAGTAAAACATCAAAAGACAACCCCAAAGAAATTGGATTAGGGGAGCAACAATCAAGAGCTCAAGGGGGAGACAAGGAAGCAAGCAATGATGCTTCAAACTCGGACAACTCTCAAGCTTTACCAAAAGATTGGACTTACAAAAAGGATCATCCAAGTGATCAATTCTTAGGTAATTTTTTGAGTGGGGTAAGAACTCGACACTCTTTTCAACAACATATTAACTTAGCTTTTCTTTTACAAATTGAACCCAAGAACTTCTTCGAAGCTCTACATCATGAATCTTGGATGCTTGCTATGCAAGAAGAGCTAGTTCAATTTGAAAGAATCAAGTTTGGACCCTTGTACCTAAACCTTAAAACTATAGGATTATAGGCACACAATGGGTATTTAGAAACAAACTTGATGAATCCGGAGTTGTGGTTAGAAACAAGGTTAAATTAGTGGCCCAAGGTTATAACCAAGAGGAAGGAATTGATTTTAATGATACTTATGCACTAATAGCTAGACTTGAATTTATTATAATGTTATTAGCTTTTACTTGTTATAAGGATTTTAAACTCTATCAAGAGGATGTCAAGAGTGCTTTTCTGAATGATTTTACTTCGGAGAAAGTATATGTGGCTCAACCTCCAGGTTTTGAACATGAAAAAAATCCAAACCATGTTTTCAAGCTTAGAAAAGGTTAAAGTATAAAACAAGCTCCTAAAGCTTGGTATGGAAGGCTAAGCAATATTCTTTTAGAAAATAGATTTTCAAGAAGAAAACTTGACACCACTCTTTTTATAAAATCTAAGGGCAAGGATTTGTTGTTGGTGCAAATTTATGTTGATGATATTATATTTGGTGCTACTAATAGATCCTTGTGGGAAGAGTTTGCTTCGTGTATGAGTACGAAGTTTGAAATGAGCATGATGGGAGAACTTAGAGTTGTCAAAAGGGTCCGGCGGCCCGTGAGCTAGCCCGACCCGGCCCATTTCTGGCCCGGGCTGGCCTGACCCCCTCCATGAACAGTAGCGGCCCTATATATTAAGGCTTAGGGCCTGGGCCAATCCAGAAAAAGCCCGATTTGGGCCCGATGTTGGCCCGGATTTGGCCCGGTTTAGGCCCGGTTGGCTGCCTTCTTAGTAGTTCTTGAACTTTATATTGAGCTCCATTTTCAACCATACTGGAAGAGCATTTGTCCGTGTTGTTCAATATTTGAAGGCTTATTTGAAATTTTGTTTCAGTTATATCCTCCAAAAGATTGGCTGGTTGGGTCATCCTTGCCCTCAAATTATAGCCCTGCCATTATTCAGTCAGTACTGAATGAGGTCACTCCAAACAATGTCAGGTTAGTTTGTTCCTGGTCACTGAAGCTATAAATTGGCTTGACATATTAATCATCATGAGCACGCTAAGGAGGTTTGCATTTAGCACAACACACATGATACATACGCATATAGAAGATGGCAGGCATCATGGTAATCTGAGAAATAACGTAGAGCTTCCAATTTGATGCTGGAACCATATCTTTATTTGCTAGATGCGATTTACAACATTTCTTGTTTATTTTGCACATTACTCTTGGTTATATATCGAGAAGGTACCTCATAAAACTGATATTGGATATGGGCCAGGACTTCTTTGGTGACTAAGACTTGTACAAGGAATCGAAAACTGTTCAAGGCTATAAGCACCCTGCATTTGTATGGACATGCCTATATCGAGGAAACGAAAAGACCCACCAAAAGACTAGCAAAAGCCTGTAAATTGGCATGTTAGCATGGACTTCCATGGAAATATCTACCTCCGATTGTGAAGTGGGATAGCTGTTAATGCTTTAACGAGCATATCTTCCATCAAACTTTCGAAAAATGCTACTTATAAATTATAATGTTAGTAGGCCAAAACAGGCTTGTCAATATTACACCAAATTAACATGTATCAATCTCAACCAATTAATTTTATGTATTCTTGTTGGCCATCGACACAAATAAATAACAAGGAGTTGGAAACCAAAAAAGAAGAAAAAAAATTGGGCCCGGCCCCGGCCCCGGCCCGTTTTCTCTAGAGGCCCGTTGGGCTTGGGTTGGGCCGGCCCATTGACACCTCTAGGAGAACTCAACTTCTTCCTTGGATTGCAAATCAGACAAAGTATGGATGAAATCTTTATCAATCAAGCCAAATAAAACAAAGTGTTACTCAAGAGATTTGACATGAAAGAATCAAATGCTTTTGACACTCCAAATGACCTCATCATCAAAGCTTGATAAAGACGAATAAGGTAAGAATGTTGATATTAAACGCTATCGAGGTATAATCGGATCACTGCAAGTAGACCCGATATAATGTTTAGTGTTTATTTATGTGCTAGATTTCAAGCTTGTCTTAAAGAATCTCATTTGGTAGCCGTTAAGAGAATCCTTAGATATCTTAAAGGCACTCACGACTTAGGGTTATGGTTTCGTAGAAACACGTCATTTTTTAACCTAGTTGGTTACTCCGACACCAAATGTGCCGGTTGTAAAACCAAGCAGAAAATCACTATTGGAAGTTTCCAATTCCTAGGACACTCACTTGTTTCTTGGAGTTCCAAAAGGCAAAATTCGGTTGCACTCTCTACCACCGAAGCTGAATATGTGGCGGTTGGTGTTTATTGTGCACAAATTCTTTGAATGAAACAAACCCTTTTGGATTTTGGACTCAAGAATGATCATATATCTATCTTATGCTTATGCTTTTAGACTCTATTATCTATTTCAAAAACTTGTCATAAATGATACTCGTCGTCTTTATAGAACTTGGGTTGATATTTTATATTAGCACCTTGATTCACGCTTATTTTGCTTCACATCTGATTCTTACTACACTTCTTTTTTATGTGCTATTTTGTTACATGTGCTTGATACACCTCTTGATGGTTATTCAAGTACTTGCAATTTCTTGTTTGAATGCCCTTGTTGTCTACATTGATTATCCATGGATGAATACATACGTTGATCACTTTCACACACACACACAACCCTTGATCTTTTTAATAATATCAAAAGGGGGAGAAAATTTGTTGATTCATACTTGTGTGAATTTGCTTGTGTGGATTTGATATGAACATATATTACTTGAGATAGGGGGAACTTATATTGTTTAAGATAGGGGGAGCTTATCGTCATAATTCTTCTTATGACCCCTTACAATTTATAATGATTAAAATTGAGATTGTCATGCTTCATTGCGTATATTATCTTGTATCTCATATTATTTGAATCAATGGTTGTCATCATAAAAAAGAAGGAGATTGTTAACCCTATGGTTATTTAACCTAAGATTATATTTGATTTTGATGATACCTAACATTGATGATTATGTTGTCTAACATGCATTGGGTTGATGAAGCAATAGGTACAATCTCATACTCATGCAAACGGACAATTAGACGAGCAAATTGATCAAAGACACTAAACGGGACGCATCAAAGATGGAATACTTCGATTGATTTTTACAAATGCTTTTATTCTTTCTTTATAACTAGACATAGAGAGTTGATCATATCGATGATTGTGACCTAGAATTTGCCCATAGGTTTCCCTTGCATGCATAAACTTTTTTATACTTTGAAAACAGGAAAAACTGTATTTTTTATAATACAGTCGACTGTATTGGAATGCAATCGACTACAAGTAGGGCAGAGAGTTGTTACTATCGTCTGCATTGGAATACAGTCGACTGCAATGACTTCCAGTAGCCTATTACAGTCGACCGCATTTGAATACAATCGATTGCAATTGGAAATTTTGAATTTTCAACGGCTACTTTGAGAATACAATCAACTACAATGGTGCAATACAGTCGACTGTGTTTACCGTTTGGCGCATTAAATACTCTACCTACTTCTAAACGGTCATATTAATTTCCACAACTATATAAACATTTTGAGCATATTTTTTATTCACCAATTGCATCAATTCCCACAACTATATATATAAACTCATTTTGGACATAGTTTTGATTCACCAATTGCATTCAAAACCCTCTTATCTTGCATATACTCAAAGCTCAAAGCTATTATTCAATCTCTCTTAGTTTTCATTATTTTTCCATCCAATTCAAGAGATCATTTAATGTGAACTTACATTTGATAGATATACACTTTCATAAGACATCATACACTCATCTCTCTTATTCTAGAGCTTAAACTTATATTTATCTACTTCTTAAGAGTAAAACCTTGTACACAATACTTCATCTAAAGTTTCTTGTATCAAAACTCGGGGTTGTCAATTTTTGGAGCTTTAGGATTATCAAAATTTGTTCTTGATGTGGGTACAGCATCAAGGGATTCTAAAAGCTGATTTGATCTTGACCTGCAAGAAAGATCATTCTAGAGGATTTTAGGGCCTTTGAAAGGGTGGACGTAGGCTTAAGGGTAATTCAAGCCGAACCATCTAAATCTCAAGCGTCAAGTATCTCCAAACCCTTCTCTCTCTATATTATTGTATTATACTTGTGTTGAAAGTGGTTAGATTTCTTATTTGAGATATTGTGTTTAAGATTTGGTATTTGAAGTTATTCAAGTGTTCTTCATAGTTTGTCTGAATTTGTAGTGATTACTTGTTATTTGTTAAAGTAGTCCTAAAACCCTAGTCACCCCCCCCCCCCCCCTCCAGGTTATCTTTTTGGTTTCTTACCTCAATACATCAGGTACAGGTTATACCAATGGTTGATCCTCGGTCAACAGATAATAAGAATATCAGAACGAAATTAAAATCTCTTCCTCCAGCAAGACAAAAATTTGTATTTAACTTACACATTATAAACCAGATCCCTCTTGTCTGAACCCCATTCTAGCAGAGTTCATCTATGATATGATTTTGCACGTATTGAAGACGTTAGGGGTGAATAATTTATCACATGTAAACCTAAACCCAAAAAAAAAAGGAAGCTCGGATCAACTCGGTTAACCAAGTCGATATTGATACACGGTATCGTCTTCAAACTATTTCTACTTTCACGTCCCAGAGGGTCATAAAACTACAGAAAAAGAGTACCTAAATTATGTGAATTTATTGCGGGGCAAATTTGATTGCTTTCGCCCATGCTGGATATCGTTGAAAAACGGCGCAGGCCGCGATCTCACGTCTTGGTGCTGATTTTCTTCTCAAACAAACTGTTTACAAAAGGATTCCGGGTCGCTGAACAAAACTGAATATTTGCTCCAATCCCAAGACCCCGCGCCTGGGGATGCTACAACAGCACCCACGCCCAGTACAATGATGCCAAGAGCCAAACTTTTCATGCACCCGTGACCGCGCGACAGCCTCCCCAATAACACCTTACAATACTTGTTCGAGTCCTTGAAGATTGCTTGTCGGGCAGCTTTTTCTCCATCCTCCAATGCTTTCTCATTCTAGAGGGTTTGAGCACATATTATGATTCACATACAGCCACATGCACACACTTGCATGTAAATGTACATCAGCATAAAACTGTTAAGAGAGATACCTTGAGCTTAAAACTCCTGAGAGTTACCCCCAGAGCCTCGAGGGAGGATTGTTTTGCAGATAGTGTCTTCCATTCCTCAGTAAGCTTTCTTAGGACAGCAACACTTGCTTCTATATTTTCCATATAGACCTTGTCCTGTTGATAAAGAGGAACACATTAATGACTGGAGCCTTCCAGGTGAACTCTCAACAGTACGGTGTCGGGAAAAATTCTTTCAGTGCATATTGAGAGCATACTACTCACCCACTGCTTGTAACAATCAGCGTGTTGAGTCAAACACCAGATAAAAATGGTAGTTCCTTCTTGAGATAACACAGGGATGTCTGCAAGTAACTGATAAATCTCAATCCCAAAGCCAGATTTTCTTCAAAAATATAGCTCGCAATAGATGATATCATATTTACCTTCTCCATTAAAATTTACCCACTGCTTTCACATTAAAATTTAGCACTTGCAAGGAAACTTGTTTCATTGCTTTGCTTCCAGGGGAACCAGCAAGGGCCGCCTCTTTAAGAGTAGGGTATATTGCCTCAAACCACCTTTCCGTTGCCTTCACGAAGCTGGAATTAGAAGTAGACGTACCAGATGTGTCTTTTAATGACACCAACTACATGCCCCAGACAAGCGACGATTTGAAACCAGCCAACTGTCATATGAATTGAGAAGTTTCTCAATATTTTCATTTAACAAATATTAGTTACCCCTGACAATGCCCACCTTAACTCGAGCTGAAGAGCCAGGGAAGGTCACTCGCAACAGCAGGTCAAGTGCCAAAGGCGGTAGCAAACGCTCCCCCTTCCTAACCGCACCATTTACTAAAATGGTACGAGCTTTTGGAGCAGACAAAATTCTAAACCAGACAGTAGAAGAAAATGATCAAATTCACAAGACTGGAAAGCAAGCAATGATATAAGCGATCACCACAAAAAATCTAATACCTTTCCACTAATTGCAAAGCTAAGTCCCTCGACTGTGGATTAGATTTACCCCCAATTATAGGTATAGGTGATGTGCCCACGAGTACAACCCAACAGCGAGATCTGCTTGAGATGCCTAAAGAAAAGCACTTGTAGCTTTAGCATGAGATGCATATTTATGGAAGAGAACTGGGGGATTTGGGTAGGGAGTAATATCTTTGCCCTTCAAAAGATTCCGTAGTTTCAAAGACATGGATATCTACTCACCTGAACAATCATCCAGACAATAACGGGAAGCTTAAATTGTCCTTGATACTTGGCATTGTCCTTCAGTGTCGGCAATCGAGTGATGAGAACATCGGGTTTTCTTCTAAGTACCATTGCTAACACTGCAAACATAGCGACCTGCCATTTGAACAATAATATTTCGGTTAGTAATTATTAAAAAAAAAAAAAGAATTCCTTCGTACCCAAAGCTATACCTTCTCTCTCCCCTTCTTCTATTTTACTAAAGGAGATGTGTAAAAAAAACCCTCTTGGGTCAGGGTTCCATGAAAAGGTAAAGATCTTTCTGTGGACATCTGTCTTTGGCATTAGTTACTCTTGTTGCCTTAACAAGTTGCGCTATCTTGGTTATTCGTTTTTTCTTGTTGTAATATGAACTTGATTATGGTGCTATTCTTTGTTGCAAGATGATACCACCTATTGCATTTGAGGACGTGAGAAGGGAAGTGAAATATTGCAAGCCTTGACTGGTCCATGATGTATGTAAGGATAATGATAATGTTTCTCCAAGCTATAAATGAGGTGAAAGCACCAGGCTTAGCCAAGTCTTGGTTCCTGCCAGGCTTATCCTAGTCAAGGCGTGTAAGGTGGCAAATGAAGGCACGATCTGGTGTCTACTGCTTTACTAAAGGGATAAGGAACACCACACGCACACCCCCCCTACACACACACAGCTGAGAAAATGAGCAGCTCACTGGGCTTTCATATCCCCAAAGCTTTACCTTCTCTCTCCCCTTCTAAACCTAGATCACCTCGTCTCTCCATCATTTCTAGTCAAGTACAATCCCACAATCCTAAGCCAGATAAGGTGCATATGTGTGAACAAATTAAACATTCAAATCTTATATTCTCACCGAGTCTCCTGAACTTATATGTTTGATGGCAGAAACTTGCAGGAATCAGAAAAAAGGCGACAGACTACTCTGCTTCTAAAATCCCAAGTTTGGGAATACAAGTTGGAGCACTTTTGGCCACTGTTGTAAGACTCTACTGCTGTTTTCAGATTGTTTATATTTGTTGATAAAGTGAGGCTAAATCTACACCCTCATCGGTTGCTAAAGAACGCATGAGCGACACTTTTTCAATACTTTTTCATCAAATTTAGGGAGGTAAATTTAGCAATAAAAAAGGTGTAAAATTAGTATCTCCGGTACTTTGGGTTACAGAGTTTCTCATTGCAATTAACTAGTTATCTGGGACATGTTTGGTCAGGTTGCTCCGCCGGCTTTTGCGGTAACCGGAGTCAATGATGAAGAAGATTTCACATGGGTTCTGATACAATTAGGCATTTCAGCCTTCATCTACTTTCTTGTTGTTCCTGTCAGTAACTCCAAGCTAGCTAGCTTGCCTGCTCATTTTCCATTAATGTACTCATTTTCTAATCCGAATGTAAGAGTTTGCACTTATTTTGCTGACTGGGTTCCGACTAAATTGCAGCCATTCATCATGAATTGGCTGAGAACCAGATGGTACAGGAGGAATCTTTTTGAGATGTATTTGCAGTTCATGTTTGTCTTCATGTTCTTTCCGGGGTAAGTAGCTCTTCTTCAACTTGATCAGCCTTCATAACTGTCTAACAAAGTTGTCCCTCTTTTAATTGCAAATGCAAATGTACCAACATAAACATTTAAAGGCAAGTATATATTATGTTAGGAAAACAAACCATATTCCAAGTTGAGGAACTGTTCTATAAATTTTTAAAAAAAATAAGTAATCATGTGAATAACCTAGGAAGCTCAAGAACATACGTCCTCTTTCAACTGGAAACTTCCGGTTGCCTAAGGACAAATTAATAAAGATGCATGATGAACGAGCTGAGATTGCACTAAGTATCAAATGTAAACTCAAGTAAGGTCTACTCTAAAAGCTTAAATTGGAACATGCTGCGGAAACTTTTTACTGCAAATGTGATTTGGTCATTCATTTTATTTTATTTTTTTTAACTATGAAATCATTCATTGAGGCCCAACTGAGAGAAGACCAGCGTGTCTTTCTATGGAATGCATGATGGACTAATTTTTGTGTTGTGCCATTGTGGTGTAGGGTTCTGCTTTGGGCACCTTTTGTGAACTTCAGGAAATTCCCACGAGATCCATCAATGAAGTATCCATGGGCGACACCTCAAGATACTTCCCAACTTGAAGCCACGTACCTCAAGTATCCATGGGCAAAACCCGAAGACTATGACAATCTTTCCCTGTAAAATAAAATATTAATTCACCAAATACCAAACACCCTGCGCATGTATCTATCATCTCATCTGACATTGTTCAGTTTCAACGTCACCACACACATTTATCATCACTGGTCTTGAAAACAAGCGACACCACGCTCCAGTTTAGCACACCTCGCTGTTGACCAAATCTTTTGGCATTTTCTTCCAAAATTTACAAACAGTACTTACTGGGAAATGGATAATCGTACTCGCCTTTCTCATATGCGTACTCCACTTTTTTCACCAGATATCTGTAAACAATGACACAGTCTTGATCTTTAGTAGTCAATCCCCTACTTATCTGATCTATAATTACTATCAAGTCCAATTCATATATAGTTTAGAAAACTGAAATTCGATCCTGAAAGTCCATCAAAAGTAGAGGAAAAAGATTTTGAAATAGGAGTAGAACTTCTTGCTTCCTCAATATATTTCCACAACCAAGGGGCAAAGGTGAACGAGCTAAAAGTTGGCATTGACAACATACACCCCAATACATCAGGTTCAGGTGATACCAATGGTTGATCCTCGGTCAACAGATAATAAAAACATCAGAACGAAATTAAAATCTCTTCCTCCAGCAAGACAAAAATTTGTATTTAACTTACACATTATAAACCAGATCCATTCTAGCAGAGTTCATCTATGAAATGATTTTGCAGGTATTGAAGACGTTAGGGGTGATAATTTATCACATGTAAACCTAAACCCAAAAAAAAAAGGAAGCTCGGATCAACTCGGTTAACCAAGTCGATATTGATACACGGTATCGTCTTCAAACTATTTCTACTTTCACGTCCCAAAGGGTCATAAAACTACAGAAAAAGAGTACCTAAATTATGTGAATTTATTGCAGGGCAAATTTGATTGCTTTCGCCCATGCTGGATATCGTTGAAAAACGGTGCAGGCCACGATCTCACGTCTTGGTTGCTGATTTTCTTCTCAAACAAACTGTTTAAAAAAGGATTCCGGGTCGCTGAACAAGACTGAATATTTGCTCCAATCCCAAGACCCCGCGCCTGGGGATGCTACAACAGCACCCACGCCCAGTACAATGATGCCAAGAGCCAAACTTTTCATGCACCCGTGACCGCGCGACAGCCTCCCCAATAACACCTTACAATACTTGTTCGAGTCCTTGAAGATTGCTTGTCGGGCAGCTTCTTCTCCATCCTCCAATGCTTTCTCATTCTAGAGCGTTTGAGCACATATTATGATTCACATATTGAAATTCACATACAGCCACATGCACACACTTGCATGTAAATGTATATCAGCATAAAACTGTTAAGAGACATACCTTGAGCTTAAAACTCCTGAGAGTTACCCCCAGAGCCTCGAGAGAGGATTGTTTTGCAGATAGTGTCTTCCATTCCTCAGTAAGCTTTCTTAGGACAGCAACACTTGCTTCTATATTTTCCATATAGACCTTGTCCTGTTGATAAAGAGGAACACATTAATGACTGGAGCCTTCCAGGTGAACTCTCAACAGTACGGTGTCGGGAAAAATTCTTTTCTATACAATTCAAGTGCATATTGACAGCATACTACTCACCCACTGCTTGTAACAATCAGGGTGTTGAGTCAAACACCAGATAAAAATGGTAGTTGCTTCTTGAGATAACTCAGGGATATCTGCAAGTGATAAATCTCAATACCAAATCCAGATTTTCTTCAAAAATATAGCTCGCAATAGATGATATGATAGTTCACATCAAATACCAATTACCTTCTCCAGCTGCTTTCACAGCAAAATTTAGCACTTGCTGGGAAACTTGCTTCATTGCTTTGCTTCCAGGGGAACCAGCAAGGGCCACCTCTTTAAGAGTAGGATATATGGCCTCAAACCTTTCAGTTGCCTGCACGAAGCTCGAATTATAAGTAGACGCGCCTGATGTGTCTTTTAATGACACCAAATACTAGGCCCAGACAAGCGACGCCTTGTAACCAGCCAATTGTCATATGAATTGAGAAGCTTCTCAATTTTATTTTTTTATTTTTTTTGTGGGGGGGTGGGTTCCCTTGAACAAATATCAGTTACCCCTGACAATGCATACCTTAACCCGAGCTGAAGAGGCAGGGAAGGTCACTCGCAACAGCAGGTCAAGTGCCAAAGGCGGTATCAAACGCTCCCCCTTCCTAACTGCGCCATTCACTAAAATGGTACGAGCTTTTGGAGCAGACAAAATTCTAAACCAGACGGTAGAAGAAAATGATCAAATTCACACGACTGGAAACAAACAATGATTTAAGAGATCACCACAAAAAATCTAATACCTTTCCACTAATTGCAAAGCCAAGTCCCTCGACTGTGGATTAGATTTACCCCCAATTATAGGCAATAGGTGATGTGCCCACGAGTACAACCCAACGGCAAGATCTCCTTGACATGCCTAAAGAAAAGCACTTGTAGCTTTAGCATGAGATGCCTATTTATGGAAAAGTGCTGGGGGATTTGGGTAGGGAGTAATATCTTTGCCCTTGAAAAGATTCCGTAGTTTCAAAGACATGGATATCTACTCACCTGAACAATCATCCAGACAATAACGGGAAGCTTATCTTGTCCTTGATACTTGGCATTGTCCTTCAGTGTCGGCAACAGAGTGATGAGAACATCAGGTTTTCTTCTCAGTACCATTGCTAATACTGCAAACATAGCAACCTGCCATTTGAAAAATCATATTTCGGTCAGTAATTATTTTTTATTTTTATTTTTTTTTGGAGGGGGGGGGGACCTTCATACACAAGTGCAATGGAGTCAACTACATAACCATGAGAACAAAGCTTCTACAAAAATCATAAAGTGGCCAAGAAAAACCACAAGAGAGAAATGAGCGCAGGTGAGGTCAAAAAAGTCTATGGGGCCGTTTGATGAAACTAAAATTTAAGCGCAGAATTCGTAAAGCTAAAAACTTTAAGAGACTAAATTTTTACCACTGAAAAATAATTTAACATGTTTGGTAAATCATAATTAAATGTCTTAGAATTATCCCACTCACTAATTTATCCATTTTTACCAAAATTATGTATTAACTTGTGTACTTTATGATTTTTTTTTGCCAAAACTATCTTCGTGGCAGTGGCGGCAGTGGAGTAATAATGGTGGTGGTGACGGCAGTGGAAAGGTGTTAATGGTGGCTTATAGTGGTGGTGCGTGAAGATGTCGTGTTGGTAATTGTGGTGGTCACAATCTATGTTACATGAACTCTTTAGGAGTGTCCGGGTGGTCAGATACATGTTCAAGTATCAGATTCGTCTAATTTTTAATTTACAAGACACAGGGACACGGCAAATTACTCACACACATTAATACTTTCGGTTATTCCTAAGGTAAAATGGAGTTTTATGTGACACGTATGCTTTTAATTGAAAACCTGTCTCATCTCAAACTAATACTCCCTCCATCCCACATAATTTGATCAATTTTCTCTTTTGGGCCGTCCCACAAAAATTGCTCATTTCCAAATTAAGAAAGATTCTGTAGATACTATTACATATTTACCCTTTTTATACTTTATTTTATTTCTCTCTCTACATTTAAATCTCTTTTGTCTCTCCTGGACCACTTTCTTACACTTTTTAATTCATTTCTCTCTCTATATTTAACACTCGACTAATCCATTCTCTCTCCTGGCCCACTTTCTTCTCTCCTCTCTCTAAAGAGTAGAATGAGAAACACACAATATATCACTTAAATCTCTAATCTGCATGCAAAAAAAGTTGATCAAATTACGTAGGACGGAAGGAGTAACAAATTAAAAGAAACATTATAAGATAGTGTTAATAGTAGCATATCCTATGAGATGTGTCGGTCACAGATCACATACCATGTCCAAGTGTCGAAGGTCCAACACGGGTACTTCAAGTATTCTGAAGAGTCCATGTAACATAGGTCGCGATAGGCAGCGACATGGTGGTCATGGCAATGGTCATAGTGTGGTGGATATTTAAATGGTTACGCTGACATGGACATGGTGGCGGCGCCGGTGGTCAGGCGGAGGTGGTGGTGTCCTTAAGATGGTGGTGGTGGTGGCGTCAATAGTGTTGGCAAAAGGGAATAATGGTTGTAGTGGCGGATGGAGTGTGGTGGAAGCGGTGTTGCCAACAAATTAATGGTGGCAGCATTATGGTAGTAAGTATTCTTTTTAAGTACTATTTTTCTTCAATAACTTTTAACTATCTCACTAAGAATAAAGTGATAAGCATTAAGTAAGTCCACCCCAACTTAAAATATTAGTTTACTTTTGATAGGAATTAACTTTTTAAGCGATATAACATTAAGTGTTATCAAACATTGAAAATCATTGAAAACTTTAAGCTTCAAGTGCTTAATTACGTTATCAAACAGACCCATATATATCGGAGATGGTAACTGCAATTGGAAAGGTTAATTAGATAAGCCTTTCCAAAGTAGACATCCCAACGAGTACCGAATTAACTGACAAGAGTTTATAACTTAACCCCAGGAGAAGGTGAGCTAGATTGCTGTCCTGCAGCACTGATTGCTGAACCGAGCTTTAATCAAGTTCTCTTAGATCAAAAGGGAGGCCTAGAGTGTGTTGAATCCCCAACACTCTCTGGACAATTAAGTTCATAGTTCACAACTAGAAGAGACCAAGAGAGATTATGGCCAGGGAGGAGGGTAAGGAAGGAGAGGAACTAGGGAGAAGCGTAGTCAACGAATAACGGGTCCAGCACTAAGTGCCAAAGTCGTGGTGCAGTGCGGTGCGGATGCGGAGAGCGTCAATTTGAGAAAAGGAGAAAGCAATTGTTGTGCATCCTTTGCTTTTATTGTTCTAAAATATGTAGTTCTACAGAAGGTTATTTATAATTTAAAATACAAAAATAAACCCAGAAAAGGATATCTGATCCTTGCACCCAAACAAGCTACAACCCTAAAGTTCATCTCACTCCCTCTCCCTCTCCGCCCCCTCCACACCTGCCCTTTCAAACCAACTTCTATATGGACTCACTTCTGTGGCTGCCACAAAAATCAGGTGAGGAGCACATACTATCTCAAGATTATGGTGAATCACGGTAATTGACCAGAAATCATCGCCGCAACCATCGTTGTTCGTCATCAGCGGACAATCTCCACCTTACATACCATCAACAATAGACCAAAGGACTCATCAAGTTCATCCTTATCATTTTACAAGTCATCTACGTACAAATCTCCACCGAGAAAGCCACTTCACCACTCATTAAGGTCAATTCGAACTTCCAAAAATTTGTTTTCGTAGATTGTATGTAAACTCGAACCGAAGTCGCGAAACAGTGATTCTCAGTTGGCTTCTCAGGCGTATATACTCCACCCGCATGTGTGACCTACATAAGTGGGGAGCTAGCAATATGGACACGTGTCTGCTATGGAATATGACAAAGGTACCGCCATTAGGTATAACGCGTCATGCAATTCTTATCCTTCCTAGTTCCTATTAAAAGTATGCTAGCTAGCTAGGAGTTGTAGATGCAAAATACAGCACTGAACGAGCCTTGCCAAACTACCAATAGGGCCCACGTAGCGAGGTTACACCTCCTAACTAGCACTTCCCTACTTGATCCACCAAACCGCAACTGCCCACAGCCCCCTAGGTGGACCATGCCATGGCACGGCACTCCTGTGGCGTGGGGTAAATTTTACAACATCTAGGTGTGACATGTAGGGAAAAAAACAAACGACCAAACAACTACAGCAACAAAAACAGAAACAATTTATGCTTCACCCAACACTTGAACATGGGGGAAAAAAAAAGATGTTCCGTACCCGCACGTCCAACAAAATGAATGTAGAACTCTTCTTAAGTCAAGTTTTCATTTCTACCTCAAGGGAGGTGGAGGATCACATGACAAATCCTAACTTATTCAAATTCACCAAAGTAAACACTATCACAGTTAGTAAAGTACGTGACAGATAATAAACGGGATATTATACATATGTGTATCATATAAATTTTTGAAAATTACATCCTAAAAATACAGCCAAAAAGAAGTAAGAAGTACGCAAAGGAACATGCACATACATTAAATCGATACTAAATGAAACGTACATTACCAAAAGTACGTAACTTTCTTTACACCAATTAAAATACCTTGTAATAATATAAACCGCAATTAATGGATACTATTCTATGATATATAAAGCAACTAAACGATCTATGATCTTGCCAAAAAGGAATAAATGACGTACCAAAATCAAATATCACGCAAGACAACAATATGAACTATATGTAGTAGTGTAGCACTACTACATCACAAAATAATTACCTAGAGTACCTAGACTAAGAGGTTGGGTGGGTCTTCAAGAACAAATTAGTAGCTTTTTAACTTCAATCAAGCAAAAGCAAACAAAGGATGAGCGGGAGAGAAGGCGAGAAATGGTCACACGTGTAAGGGATGATGCTATGATGTGCGTAAAGTAAGGACAAGTTATTATGTTATACGGCATGAAATGTTTTGAATGCTCCCGGTGTATAAAAAATGCAAATGTTTTGTATGCTCCCGGTGTATAAAAAAAGCATTTTCCTGTTTCTTTAACAATGGTTCAGAAAGCACGAGTGCTTCTAAAAAATCAGTTCGGACGCATATAATGCTCTTATTTACTAATAATTAAGAAGACAATCTCATCTAACTTGCAATCTCGAAGAACTACTCGCTTCTTAACTCGAGAACCGTTGGTTGTTGTCCACAAAAGAGGAACGACCTTGAGAAAAGCAACTAAGACTCGGAGCAAAGTCACACGTCTGACAGCCCGAAGCACCAATATGTACACCAATGTACATTAATTGCACTCAACCAAATTTCCAAACCACCATTATATTAACTGTTCTGGCGGACGGTCCCCACCTGCTGCTGGAAGGTCTTGGAGGCTCTAGCGTAGGCCTTCAATTCTGAATGGTGCTCCTCGTCCAACATCATTTTGCACCGACGAGAATGCGGATTTAACCTTTTCTAGGGTTTTTAGGAACTCGTCGTGTACAAGGTTTTTTATCCTAATTGATATTTGCAGCCGTTGGATATCCAAAATTTTATAGGTGACTTTTCTCTTTTTAATATGAATTTTAGGGATATAATTAACATGGTCAATGCCACTGTCCTAGTTTGACCTCCAAAACATCATTTACTTGACCTCTTAATTACTATATATTACTGTTTGGGGCACAAGCTATGATAAATGGACTCAGTGTCGGTGTCCGAATCGGATGTGTCCGAGTGTCGGACTCGTCTATTTTGAAAAATTAGGGGATACGGGGACAAAAGAATCAAGAGAAAAAGAAAGAATCGGAATTGATCGCTCTCGGCTGAGTAGGAGGAGCAACTTGGGGTCCGGGCAAAGAATAGCAACTTGGGGTCCGAAAGTGGACACGGACGAGAGATGGCTAAAAGTTTTAAGATACAGAAAATACTATAAATGAGATTGAGTCTAAGATATTGTTTTTTAAGGGTATATATAATTTCCAAGGGTATATATAATTTCCACTCTGGAAATTATATATAAGCTATGTTGCATGGTGGACCCTTCACTTTGGGGTAAAGGGGCGGCACAGGTATCCGTGTCGGATCCGTCATCTCCGGGACGGATACACCATGTGAACGTTCCGGCCAAAGAGCGACAGTAAAGATTGAAGAAAGAAGAAGCTATGAAGGTTTTTAAGAGAGAGAAGAAGAAGATCTGATGTTTTGAAGAGGAAAAAGAGAAGAAGATATGGGCATCGACCTATGAGCGAGCGCGCGCGAGAGAGAGAGAGTCATGTGGGTCTTCAGTTTCTTTGCTTTTGGAGTTTTGACAGGCTGGATATCTTTCTTTCCCTGGTCTTTTTTTTTTTTACTTTTTAGCATTGACTTATCCCAAAAAGGTACCAAAAATATCTAAATCAAAATAAGATGTATATTCTCTAACCAAAAATGAAATCACCAATTTATTCTTGGCTAGGTAGCACGGACACGGTGTCAGACACCGACACCGACGGAGAACAGGACACCGCAATTTCCAAAAAATCAGATTTTGGACACCGCATGACACAGCTATTTTTCAATATATTTTTATTATATATATATATATAAAATAAATATCAAATACATTCCATAACCTAAAATAACAAATAATAATAAAAAACTACTAAAACAAGGAATTCAAATAAATACAACTCATACAAGTCATACTTAAACATTTATTTGGTACCGGACAAAAAAACTAAGGAAAAAAAAGAGGGTCTTTCAGTAGAATACACGACAGAGGGAGAACACAAATAAAAAAAAGGGAAAGACACGAGAGGGAAGGCAAAGGGACTTTCAGTAATAACTAGAAGAAAAAAGGAAGGAGACGAGTGGCGAGTGACGAGACAGAGAAGAAGCAGACGTGTGGGACAGCGACGGCGGTGGAGGACCTCCGGCGACGATGGCGAGAGCTCTGGCGACGGCGACGGTGGATAGATCTGTCGGCTTTGGTATCCAGCAATACCGACGACTTTTAGATCTGTCAGCTCCGATAACATCGACGACAGATCCGGCAACACTACAACGAGAGAGAAGAAGATGGCCAACAGATGAGGTGAGAGAGAAGTAGACGACCCCCGAAATTAGTTCAATTCTTCTCAAATTGGCCCCAAACGGTCTGACACTGCTCCATGTCGTGTCCGACACTCCTCGACGAAGTGTCCGACGCGGTGTCGGAAATTTTAAAAAAAAATTCAGACACCGATTAGCCGTGTCCGACACGGGTCGGCCGGTGTCCGGAACGGGTGTCGGGGTGTCCGTCCATTTAGGACACCATACCTCCACTTAGGAGAGGTGTCCGTGCTACCTAGATTCTTGGCAATACCCTTGAAACATAATATTTTAGACTCAATCTCATTTAAAGTATTTTATGCATCATAAAATTTTCAGTCGTGTCCGTATCAACTTTCGGATCCACGTCCCCGTATCCCCAATTTCACAAAATAAGCAAGTCCGACACCCAGACAAGTATACAATCCGGACACTGACACCGAGTCCATGTAACATAGTATATAAGTATTGCCAATAATAAATAGGTTATTTCATTTTCGGTTGGAGAATATACATTTTATTTTGATTTAGATATTTTTGGTACCATTTTTGAATAAGTCAATCCCAAAAAGTTGAAAGAAAGAAAGAAAAAATACGAACGAAAGAAAGAAAGAAAGAAATCCAGCCTGTCAAAACTCAAAAGGCAAAGAAACAAAAGACCCATGTGACCATTGACTCTTGGCAGAAAGTACTCTCTCTCTCTCTCTCTCTCTCTCTCTCTCTCTCTCTTCTCTTCTTCTTCTCTTTCTCATAGGTCGATGGCCATATCTTCTTCTCTTTTCCCTCTGCAAAACGTCATATTTTCTTCTTCTCTCTCTTAATAACTTTCATAGCTTCTTTATTCGATCTTTACCGTCGCTCTCTAGCCGGAATGTTAACGTGGCGTATCCTTCCAGCACGGATCCCAAACCCGAGTCGGCGTCGAGTCGTGTGGACACCGCCCCTTCACCCAAAAGTGAAGGGTCCATGTATCGTAGGGCACATTCAATGCCTATGCAAACACCTAATACAGTTTTGCTCAGTAAATATATACCCGAAGGTAGAAGATGATAATATTCAAAGAGGAAGAGAAAAATAGCACAGATGGTGAGTGAAAATCAGAAAAAAGAGCAGTTATAGGTAATTTACAAATACAGTGGAGCTAGAAAGTAGGAGGTAGTTAAACTTTAAAATTACTTTAATGAGCATTATTAATTTTTTAGTAGAGGGGTAGAATAATTTCAAAAGTTGGAATTAACGGCACAATTATAGGTGCAAAAAAGGCTTCACCATAAGGGTGCTCTCCCTAGATACTAGTATATGTTTTATTCTCCACAATTTTATACAATATCAACAACAAATATTGTCACGACTCAAAAAATGAAGGAAAGGAAACGACATTAGAACATAATCAACGACTTTTAATTCCATCTCTATCTTTTTCATTTCATGATTTGGTGGGATGGAAGAAGTAAAGAAGTCACCCGTTCTGCTGTACATAATGAACCCACCAATTTTAATAAAAAGTATTGAGTCGAGAGAGAGAGAGAGCTGCTCTTAATATTAGCCTTTTGTAAACAACATTCCAGTAGAAGGCAAGAAATACAACTAATGCAGTACCCCAAACAGATAGAAAAATGGTGCTTCGATTGACCCGAAGCCAGAAACATGTAAACCAAATTATTCTCAATCTTGCCAAGCTTTAGCACCCATTTCAAAGTTGCATTGACTCAACTTATATAGTTAATTGCTTCAAATAAGAACCTATAACTCCCACGGTATATCAATCAGAACTATCCGGTGACTCTCCAAAAAAGCTTTGCTTGTGTGTTGGTTATAGATTGATTTTATATATTGTTGGCTTATTTTACGAATTGGATTAAGTTTGCTACTTTAGTTGCAATGACAAGTTTGAGATCAGAGGCACTTTCAGTCGGTTGTAGGTTAATCCAGAGGCAAACCAATGGACTTACTTCTAAAGTTAGTATTATTCCCTCACTCCCTGGACTACAATTATCTGTTGCAAATTTTCATCCAAAACTAAATGTAACCAAAGTATACAGGATCTAATCAGAAACAAGAGCAGAAGACGGAATTCAATTCTTACTTATTGACACCAATATCTTATGTGCATACAGGTACTAATAATTTATAAACACACGCGCCCCTAAGCGTATCAATAAGTTCAAAAATCAAATCTGTTGCAAAATAAGGCCTCACACAACTAAACTAGAGAAGTTTTTCCAAATCTAAATATTCAATAGGAGTGACTAAAATAGCACTGGAGAAACCATGAAAAAAAGTAGCTTTCTTAAAATAAGGACCTCATAATTGAAATTTGATCGCACACCCCATTTCCAATTTGCTAGACATTCTAAGCAGAATAAGCATGCTACATTTGCAATAAAAGGGAAACAGTAGCTTCAGCCCTACCAAGTTACCTGGGATTTAGAGGATATTTGCGGTGCACCTTTCTTGGAGCCCTTCGCACCAGAATGTTGGCTCGCAAAGTCAGATAGAATGCTGTCTAAGGACCATAAAACAAAGGAGACAAGGGCCTCATGCGAACGCTGATTGATCCAATCAACTGAAGTCTTATAAACAGCTTCAGGGATATGAGAGACAGGGATCTGGAGAATGAATAAACTCGTTAGGCTCTTGCAAACAAAAGGAATCGCGGAATTGAAGATTTCAAAGAGATAGCAATGAGAATACTTAATCACGAATTCAAGAGTCTAAAGGTGTTACATGGAAAAGATGCAAAATCAAAATATATGATGCTTCCCTAAAGTGTAAAAGGCAGCAGATAATGTAAAATACATTTTGCCCTATTCCATTTATACCCTCCTACTCAAAATTTAAAAGGATTGCAGATGTCAAAATGTGAGACACTGCTTTAAGTGCCTATCCCTTTGTGAGAGAGTGGTAGCCTGAGAGCAAGTACTGACCTTAACATTACATCTACACCCCGCTCTCCAACAGGGCACCCAACACAACAGGGGCGCCGCCGAAAAAGGACAACATTCACGGATAAACAATCAAAAAAGGTAATGAAAATCCACACCCGAATTTATCAATGTTGTTACACTGAACTTCCAAATTCAAGCACGTGCCCTATTGCACAAACACATTCACAAAAACTCAGGGCACAAAATTATGATTGCTACGGTTGTCAAAAAGCTCTACTCCAGAAAGGCATTTAAGTTGTTAAAGGTGCATCGTCATCTTTCATTCAACGCAATGCATGCATGCAGCAAACGCAAGTCATTTGCACAGGTATCGATAGCAGTCCATACTGAAAATCAGGACCCTTTCTTCGATAGCCCCCAAAAATGATTCTCCAAGGGAAAATATCCTATCTCCAAACTAAAGGCCCAAACTCAGCCATGAAGTTTATAATAATGGCTAACCTTTATGCAACTCAACCCATTATAAAATCAGTCCTACTCTATTCCTACACTCAATGTACAACAAATCTGCTAAGCTCAACCAAAAGAACTCATTTTAGAATGGAGGAAAAATTAGGGCACTTGCGTCAGCAATCTTCGCAACAGTCGACTCTCTCAACAGCTTTGCCCATGGAAACTGGGACGCGCTCACGGCCGAGAAGGCACGCCCGAAATAATCTGCAAACCGCATCATCTGTATCTCCTGCTGCGACTCATACGACACCTGAACAACCAACACCCGTTACATAACCTACAAACTCAAATCTTATAAACTAATCACTCACCTAACAAACCAATAAATCAACCTTATCAGCAATTACATCAAACACAAATTCGCCTCACCGAAATTTCCGCCAGGAAATTCGCGAGATCGGCAGCGTCAATCTTCCCGGCGGCCTCCACAACCGTCACCTTCGGCTTCTTCGGCTTCTTAACCTTCGCCCTCTTCTCCTCCGCCGCCCCGTTCTGCACAGCACCGCCGGCGACGTCTGCATCGCTGTCATTCTCATCATCATCGTGGTCCTGACTCCGCTGCTGCTTCTTAGATCTGATCGGAACGTCGTCGTCGTCGTATAAGTCAGCATTCGCCGCCCTCTGCGCCTCGATCCGGCGGCGGCGCTCCTCCGACTGCTTCTCGAGGGACTGGAAGACCTTGCCGGTGCCGGTACCGACCGATCCGGCCGCCACGGCCGGCTTTGTGGCGGGCTGCTTGCGCTGGCGCTTGGCGTAGGTCACCTTCTGCCATCCGTGATTGTTGTTGGTGGCATTGGGATTGGTGGAGGCATCGCCGTCTTCAATGTGGTTTGATTCGGAGAGAATATTCTTGTCTTCCATCGTTTCGTCGCTGTTTCTGAGGGTTTCTAGGGAGAGAAAATTGAAACTGTTCAGAGAGAGATGGATTTCTTTCGGGGAAGTGAGGAACGGGGGAGTGTTTGGTCAGAGGGGAGCTTGGGAAGGCGTTGACTTGGATGGGGAGGGATGACTCTACTCTACATAACTGAATGTGGTCATTGGCCCCCACTAGTGATCCCATGGGCCGACTAAAGTAGCCGATTTCGTTCCCAAATTTGCTTGATCAAAGTGGGTGCCTGCCCCTGTTTAATGTTTATCCAATCCAATAGG
The DNA here is from genome assembly GCA_033070095.1 of Escallonia herrerae. NCBI lineage: Eukaryota > Viridiplantae > Streptophyta > Magnoliopsida > Escalloniales > Escalloniaceae > Escallonia > Escallonia herrerae. The sequence goes on from JAVXUP010001037.1 coordinate 98,999, forward strand.
TGTATTGATTCCAGCAGATTTTAAAAGTCGGTATGTAGCATTTCCTACCCTTTTTAGAGTCAAGTTAAAGTGACACAAATCGAGCAAGCTTTTACTTAACGGCGTGTGTATAGAAGAACTGTTTAGTCCTCGTATTTTGACCACCCAGATAAAAAAAATTTATTGAAATATATCGCCAATGTATATTAAGTGCAAGAGATATTTTAATTTCGATTTGACACAACTATGATCTTTTTTACTTGACACCGGATGACTTGCAAAATGTGAATTGCATGAGGAAAAAAGCAAAGAAGATAATGTATCGACTCACGGCATGTGGTAAAGTTATTATTAATTTTTTATTTTTTATTTTTTTTTGGGGGGGGGGGGGGGTGGGTTTGAAAAAGTGGAATAAGAGCCTCTCTTTTTTGGATTTTAAGTTTTAGCGATAGAAAAAGTGTTACTCATTTAAAAACATAACATGGTTATTACATCCTTGTGGAACAATTTTTTTATATACACTATTACAATACCATATTCTACATGTTTATTACAATTTATTTATTTTCTGCATACACTATTACCATTCCTTTTTCCACGTGCTTATTGCACGTACATAATACTGCTTCAATGCTGTGCATACTAGTCCAATACACAATTATACTGACCATCCTTAAATCATCTGTGGAAAATCAACTTCGCCTTTCCAAGATTTATCAGCCTTAAATCGCCTGCCGTCGCAACCCCAATCGCGACCCAACCTACCAGCCTCAAAATCAATCAACCAGCCCCACTCCGTTAACGGCATAGCAGGTGCAGTGAAGATGACAGCTGAAGGACGATCCAACCATATCTGCCTTTGCCTTGGTGTTACGCTTTTTTTGGTGTGTGAAACGAAGAGACGGGGAGATGAAGGGAAAGAAGAGAGAGAAAAAAAAAAGATAAACAAGATGAAATTTTAATTTTATTTAGGAGCAATCGGGTCTTTTGTCAAAAATTTTATGTATTGTATTCCATCTGATCAACGGATATCAGTATAATTTGTTCAAACTAATGGATACGTTTATAATTTCATCCTAACCTCAGGCACTTTACTGTAACTATCCCTAGATCATAAAAAGACATTTTCTACTACATGTTGACTTGATCGATTCATGTAATTTGTTTCACTACAAGTAATGAGTCAATGCAAATCATTGTCTACAAAATTCTATGCTAGGGTGAGCAAATGCAGGCTTGTAGGAGCGAATTCACCAGTCCCGTGAAAAGGGTGTAGTTAGATAAAAGAACAAACATGTGCTCTCGTTCTTTGTCCTTGACCGTGCTATCAAAAGTGTGCATATGCACGAGGCGCAGCCCAGCACAATAGCATCGCCTCGCCTATGAGTAGCCACATCACGTTCAAAGAGACTCGCGGTTAGCACGCCATATTGCAATGCGTTGAATACGGAGGAGGTCCAAATGAAAGCGAAACAATTAAGACCTTTGATTATTGCGAACGTGGCATCATCTAAACCATTGATTGTTCTTTCTTTTCCTTTCTTATTATCAAAAGAAAAACATTGCAAGTATCATACCATTCGAGGTTCCCATATAGGGGAACCCTTTCCGACTTACAACCTACACCATTTCCATTCCACTAACCAATTGTCAAATTGCTCTATTGTATTATTATATTATTATTATCGCACCTATTGAGATTAGTATCATGGCTTCTGATCCCACTCACTTGTCCCTAGATGTGGCAGGAGTCAGAAAAATCCTCAACCTCTTATTCGAGTTATTCTCCTTCCAACTCATCCTCACTGCCAACCAAGAACTTATTATGCCGGAAGGGGATGCCTTTCCAAAGTGCTAATGGTTCTTTTATGGACAGGAAATGTCTATTAGAATAAGACAATCAAGGCTTTGTTAAAAACCAATGGTTCTGGAAGATTAAGGTAGCGTTTAAAACAGTTTATGTTTTCGATTTTTACAATTGAAAAAAAAAATTATCGTTTGATAGACAGTTATAGTTTTTTTTTTAGTTTTATAAATCCAATTTGAAAACTGGTTTAGTTTGGAAACTCTTTTATGGACAGGAAATGTCTATTAGAAGAAGACAATCAGAGCTTTGTTAAAAACCAATGGTTCTAGAAGATTAAGGTAGCGTTTAAAACAGTTTATGGTTTCGATTTTTACAATTGAAAAAAAAATTATCGTTTGATAGACAGTTATAGTTTTTTTTTTTAGTATTATAAACCAGTTTTCAAATTGGGACTATTTTTTTAAACTCCTTTTAAAGTTTTGTAGTTTTTTATTTTGGTTTTTTTCTTTCTTTCTTTGGGATCCACCTTTCAACTTTCGTTAGAAATTTTTTATGTCTTTTTCTCCCGTCAATTTTCATCACCAACATCTATCACCCAAGAGCACCAAATCATTGACATTTCCAACCACCGTATCCATTGACTGCCACCACCAAACTTGCCAACACCCAACCTTGTCAGCATACCGAAACTTGCCAACACCGCTGTTAGAAGATAAGATATTATTCTTGTATATCACATAATATGTACAAAGAGCCTTTATATAGGCATGGATATAGTATCCTACAAGGTCTATGAAATCCTAAAAAATATTCTAGATTAGGAAAATTAACAATAAAACCCATTGACTACATAAAATCTTACAAATAATATTAACACCCCCTCCCTCAAACTTAATGTGGGAGAGAACGAGCCAGCTGGAGTTTGGAAACTAACTCTTGAAGTCACCCTAGATGATGTGATTTGGTGAAAATGTATGTCGTTTGATTGAGAGAAGTGACTGAATGTAAGTAAACAGTGTCACGAACAACATGCTGACGCATAAAATGACAATCAATCTCAATGTGTTTGGTGCGCCCATGAAACACATCATTGTGAGCAATCTCAATAGCACTTCGATTATCACAATATAAAGGTGTCGCAGTAGAATGTGTAACTCACATGTCCTCAAGTAGCCAACACAACCATAAAAGCTCCTGGGTTGTATCAGCCAGTGCTTGGTATTCAGCTTCCGTACTAGAACGTATTGTGAGGGTCTATTTCTTACTTCTCCAGGAAATAAGAGAGGTACCAAAAAAGAAGCAAAAACCAGTAGTAAAACATTCATCAGTAGGATCCCCAGCCCAATCAGCATCAGAATATGCATATAGCTCAAGAGAAGAATGAGATGAAAAATGTAAGCCATGAAATAAGGTGCCCTTGATGTATCAAAGAATATGAAGGACTGCGGCAAATGAGTTGTATGTGGAGCAGAGAGAAATTGGCTAACCAAGTGCACAACATATGCAATCTCAGGGCAAGTGACGGTCAAGTACATTAGACTGCCAACCAATGTACGATATAAAGTAGGATCACGAAAAGGTGTACCATCAAGAGGAGTAAGCCTTACAATAGGCTCAAGAGGAGTAGAGGCAGTTTTGCTATCAGTCAAACCAGCACAAGAAAGGAGATCAGAAGCATATTTAGCTTAAGAAAGATAGAATCCGTCAGAGGCAGTGGAAACTTCAAGTCCAAGAAAGTAACTGAGTGTACCAAGATTTTTCATCTCAAAGTGGTGATTAACATCTTGCTTGGGAATAAAAATGCCATCAAGATCACTGCCTTTGATAATCATATCATCCACATACAGAAGCACAAGTATGATACCCTGGGAGGATTTTTGAATAAAGAGTGCTGAATCATATGCACTTGATGCAAAACCAAATTGTTGTAAAGTAGAACTGAAGTTGGCAAAACAGTCACGATGGGCTTGTTTGAGACCATATATTGCACGGCGAAGCCGACAAACTTTGTTTGGAGGATGAGAGTATCCTGGAGGAGGTAATGAGATCACCATTAAGAAAGGCATTCTTGACATCCATCTGAAATAAAGGCCACTTGCAAATAGTAGCAACTACAAGTAAACTATGAACATAGGTAAGTCGAGCTACATAAGCAAATGTTTCTTCGTAGTCAATATCATATTCCTGTGTAAAATCCTTTGCTACCAAACTGGCCTTATGACGCTCAATGGAGCCATCGGAGCGAGTCTTAATTTTATAGACCCATTTGCATCCAATGGCTGTTTTTCCAGGAGGAAGAACAACTAGATCCTAAGTATGGGGTTTAGCCAGTGCCTGTAACTCATCGTGCATCGCTTGTTGCCAAGCAGGATCAGAAACTAGCCTCGCGATAAGACTGAGGCTCATGTAAAGAAATAATAGCAGAAAAACAATGAAAGTACTGAAGATATGCTAGAGGTTTTCGTGCCCATTGTGGATGATCATGAAGGGAAGGTGTAGATTCGGTAACCTCAGAGACAGATGGTGGTCCTTGATCAGGTGTAACAGGATCAGCAGGACGAGCAGACATCACAGGAGGGCTAGTAAAGTCATCAGACGGTGGTATGTGGGTTTCATCAGAGTCATAAAATAGCGGAACAGATGAATTGGTAAAAAATGGAACACTGGATGAAAGAGGTAGATGAAAAGAAGAGATAGAGGAGAACATCTTATATTCCCAAAAAACAACATGACGAGAAATGCATAAACGATTAGAGACGGGATCCCAACACCTATAACCCTTATGTTCAATACCATACCCTATGAAACAGCAGAGACGTGCACGAGGTTCTAATTTTGTACACTCGTGGGGTTGGAAAAGAACGAAACAAGCACAACCAAAGACTTTAAGCATATTATAGTCCGGAGAGGACCCATATAAATGTTCATAGGGAGTCTGATTACCAATTGTGGGAGATGGAACACGATTGATGGTATAGACAGCTGTAAGAGTAGCTTCCCCCAAAAATTTTCAGGACACGAGATAGAAATAAGTAAAGCACGAACAATGTCTAGCATATGTCGATGCATGCGTTCAGCACACCCATTCTGTTGAGAAGTGTTGGGACACTATCTGTGACACCCCCAACCCTAGTGACGTCACCAGAGTCAGGTTGTCAGTCCTGACTGCAATAGAAACCCTATCGATACAGAGCAATTCTAGAAACAGCCTTGAATATACATCCCTTGAATATAGATGACCTTGAATATTCATAGTGTCCATAGCTGGTTCGGAAAGCCATTTTCGCTATATCATCTTTCCTTATCTTCAACTGATGGTACCCAGACCTAAGATCAATTTTTGAAAAATACTTTGCATCTTTTAATTGATCAAAAAGGTCATCTATGCGAGGTAAAGGATATTTATTCCGAATGGTTACTTTATTTAACTCACGATAGTCGATGCATAACCTCATTGTTCCATCTTTCTTTCTTACAAACAACACCGGGGCTCCCCACGGAGACATACTAGGGCGAATAAAACCCAAGTTCAATAACTCCTCCAATTGGTTCTTTAACTCCGCCATTTCCGATGGCACCAACCTATAAGGGGCTCTTGATATAGGGCAGGTTCCTAGAACCAGATCAATGCCAAACTCAATTTCCCTATCCGGTGGTAACCCTGGAAGGTCTGCGGGAAAAACATCCAGAAATTCACATACGATTGGAATCTGATCCAATTGCGGTTCACTAGCCCGAGTGTCATATATCTGTGCCAGATACCCCTGACATCCTTTACGAATACAACGGCGCGCTTCTATCGCCGACATTAAATAAGGAGGTCGAACTGACCGATCTCCTTATATAACCACTTTAGGTTTTCCTGGGATCACTAATTGTATTCTCTTACGCCGGCAATCCACGTTAGCGTCATACGCCGCTAACCAGTCCATTCCAAGTATAACATCAAAGTCTCCCAACTCAAGGGGTATAAGGTCAGCATATAGTATCTGACCAGAGATCTGTATAGCACCCGAATCAAATAGTATCATAACCTGATGTGAACATACAGGGAATGTACCTGTCACCACGTCCTCTGATTTCAAGGCTTCCTTCAGGTTTATAGCATTAGCGCGGCCCATTATCCGTGGCCCTCCCTCCAGAGCCATCATCTTTCTCTACGGGCACTCCTTCGCATTATGGCCTGGCTGCTGGCACTAGAAGCAAACCCTCTGATTTAATTTGCAGTCGTTTGCCCTATGACCTTGCTAACCACATTTGAAACATGCTCATGTTGCTTTAATAAAATTTGTGCCTTCATGCTTCAGTCCACACCACCTACATGCTTTATGTGCAGCTTGACCTGAACCTTGCCCGAACTTCCCCTCCTCCATCCTCTTTTTGAATTGCTTCCCACTATCTCTTGGCCATTGCTGGTTATTACTTCTCTTCTTCCCTTGCTCTTTTCTTTCCTCCCAGGCTTCCTTATTTTCCGCTTCTATTAGCAGAGTTTTCTCCAAAACCTCGATGAAGGTATGTAGCTGAAAACTTTTGACAATTCTTTTTAAGGGTTGTCTTAGGCCTTCCTCAAACCTTCTAACTTTTCATTCTTCCGTAACCACCTGATGCATGGCAAAACGTGCCAATTCATCAAATTCTCGTATGTATTCCTCTACCGTTTTCTCTTTCTGTTTCAGGTTCAGAAAATCTGTCTCCAATTTATTCTGCACTGTCACGAGAAAATATTTTTCATTAAATACCCGTTTAAAATGCTTCCAAGTGACATAGGGGCGGTCAGGCTTTTTCCCTTCCTCAACTTGTTTTTGCACATCCCACTAGTAACCAGCCGCTCCCCTCAACATGTGGGTTGCAAAAATCACTTTTTGGTGATTTCCACACCCCGTTATCTCAAAAGCTCTTTCCATTTCCCGAACCCAAGCCACTGCCTTGATCGGGTCACTACCTCCATGAAACTCACTGGGGTGAACATCTTGAAAGTCTCAAAATTTGCACTCTTTCTTTCCCTCTATCGGCGCAGGCGCAGCCACTGCTGCTGGCTGTGCAGCTGGAGTTCCTACAATCTCCCGCAATAGTCCTACCAGTTCTCTTCTTACATCTTTTCTATTATTATTTTCCACTTCAGCTTCTACATGTTCCCCATTCTCGCCCCCGGCACATGCCGAAGATGCTTCCGTAGGTGGCCTTCTTAAGTTAGGAGCTTCCTCCACTAGGGGTATCACCCGGTTCCGCAATTGACGAGCCATTCCTGACATAAACACAATTAACATTCTTAACTGGAACATCTTCTATACCCATAAGTACAATATTTTATTTATACAACATACATTTGGTACAGACAATAATTATAGCCTAAAGTTAACGTTATACAAAGATATACATCAACAGTCAACGCTATCCATTCCAACACATCAGTAGTCAACTTTATACATTTTTACACATTACCCCTCCCTCCGTTTCCTTCTCGCTCTAAACTGGAGAAAATCTATTCCGTTCTTGAGCGAGTGCCATGTACCAATACTCCTCATCGAGGAGCATTTCGCGCCGATCCCTCGGCATCGGCCTCGCCGGATGAGTTTCTCGTAACCCATCCTGCATCATCTGAACCACCCTTCTCCCCGCATCAAAGGTATACTCTTCCCTTTTGTTCAGTCGTGCCACAGCCTCACGGTGACGTCGCTCCAACTTTTCTACCTCTTACCCCTCCATAGCCCGCATCTCCTTCGCCTGATACATCAGGTGATCCCTTTCCCTCACCACCTCGATATACCTCCGTTTCCAAAAGTTGTCCACATTATGTGCCCGATACACACTGTTACTAGACCTGGCAAACGGGTATACCCGTAGGGGTACGGGTAAAACCCGGTCGGGTCCGGATAAAAACGGGTCGGGTAATTTTTATCCGGGTTTTTACGGGTAGAGTTTTTCAGGATCCGTAATTATTATTTTAATAAAACAAATTTTTATTACATCACTTTGCCCTATTTTAACAGCCAAATTTATTCCTAATTGTTCTATTTCTTTCTTCTCTATCAAAATTCATAACACAACAATCTGCACATCTATATAAACACCATCAAAATCCACCACTGAAACTCTGAAAGTCACAACATACTCAAAGTCTCAAACATTCATACATTTATTGATCTACCGAACAAAATAAATTAAATAATTAACAAATATTGCAAATTACAAAGAACTAATAAAATCACTCAACAGGGGTTGAAACTTTAAAGAAGTAGAAGGTGTTTTAAGGCCGGCGGTAGATCTGGAGTTAAAGTGGCCGGCGGTAGATCTGGAGTTGAAGTGGCCGGCCGTAGATCTGGAGTGGAAGTGGCCGCCGTTGACGGTGTCGGTGGTAGTAGATCTACGGAGTTGCACTGACGGCGCGGTAGTGGTCATGAGGATCTGGGATCTTGTTGAGTATGGACTGTCGGTGGTGGCGACCGAGGACTGTCGGTGGTGACGACCGAGTCATGTGGGTTTAGCGTGGAGAGGATGGTCTGTGAGAGAGAGAGAGCGGCGGTGGGACGAGAAAAGATGAAAGGAGAATGAAGGCAAGAAACCCTAAAAGCCTTTATATAGCACACAAGCCGGGTAAATCCAGGTAACTCGAAAACCGACCCGACCCGACCCGAAAATTACGGGTCGGTTCGGGTACGGGTCTCATTTCGACGGGTATTGAATACTAGTACCCGTACCCGGTATTTTGGACTGGGTACGGTTCGGGTAACGGGTACGGATATCATTTTGCCAGGTCTAACTGTTACCAACCTTCACAAATCCCACTAACATCTCAGGTTCAGTCTCTTCCTGCTCATCCTCCCCATCCTCTGGTCCCGAAAATTCTATTTCCTTGGGCTCCTCGTCAATTGGCCAGGGGTCCTCCTCGGGATCTTCCTCCTCCTCGTCCCCGGCCATGACGTGCTCAACAATCCATCCCGCTCCAGCCATAATCTCTTGCAAGGCATACAAACTCACATCAGACTTACAGCACGATACAAGTAACTTCGACACTTTTCTTTGCCCCCCATAAACACTTAATATCTACGCCTAGTCTATAGGATCATATGCCTATGCTCTGATACCAACCTATGACAACCCCAACCCTAGTGACGTCACCAGAGCCAGGTTGTCAGTCCTGACTGCATTAGAAACCATGTCGATACAGAGCAATTCTAGAAACATCCTTGAATATACATCCCTGAATATACATAAGGTTTTACCAAAAAGCCATCCTTACAAAAAATTTCATCGTAAAGCTCAACATGAGCACAGCGGAAATATTTATACAAAATGTCTAGTTCCCAAAATGCACATATCGCCGTCTTACTTTTTCAGTCTACTGATTAAGCGCCTTCTCCTTCCCTCTCCTCGAAGTTTTCCCTACTTCGCCATGACTGCCTGAAACATTTCAAGTAAGGAATGAGCGCAAATCGCCCAGTAAAGATAATACGAGGAACAACGCAGACAACGAAGTGACAGCTTTGAGAGAAATAACAATCAATCTCAACGATATCAAGAATCCAGAATTTCAAAGGATGACACAACATCAATTCAATGGATCAAGCAACATGTTTTCTTTTCTGAAATAGACTGAGTGGCTTTAAGGCCCAACAGAACAACATCACCACCACATTTAATGAACTGGACTGACTGAACTGACTGACCGACTACAATGCACGTGAACACTGAATCGCCAAATTAAACATCAATAAAATATAAGCCATTAAAATCACAATGTCGTAATAAAGTCAAATGCAATGCAGACACCGACCGGACTGACTGGACTCAATCGACACGACTGACTCGAACCGCGAGCCCTACATCCTGTTTGCCGGTGATTATGTTTCACTGGCCCTCCTTTCACATAATGTCCCGTACTCGGGATGTTCATCTCAGTCTCAGACAAATAAAAGAGACAGCAAGCACAAGAAGGGAACTCACGAAGACTTGTTCGTCCCCAAACCACGCTATCATCAAAGCACATAATACAACAACTGAACGGACCAAGGGAATTCAGTTCACCCCATGTCCTCAATTCAACAAACCATTCAACAAGGCATTTCAGTCAAGTATGCGACCGAGGTTCAACAAAGTAACCCAAAATCATCACCAACGCACACCAAGTAGACTAGGAAACGAGCTAGTCGAAAACCACACCAATATTTCAAATACGAGAGGTATAGGCACAACAACCACCGATACCTCATAGTCACCATAAAACGTTCATCATACTTCACCCTCACAACGATAGGTATACTACGAGGAGCAATTTCGTAGCATGCAAAGAGCCGTACTATCCTTACCTGGCTGGCTTTTAGCGGACGAGCTTAATAATTTCAAACCGCCACGAGCAGGATCACCTATTCAAATAAGATTTTACTCGTTAGCCACTAATCATCATAATATAAAATGATTCTACTTTCATTTTATCAGTTATCTACCGTGTTCTATAGCAGTCGGTTACTCCGACCTACCAGTCAGGTCTTTAACCTAGCACCACACTAGTGCTGATACCCTTCATTTGAGAATTTTTGTCCCATTCCCTGCTTCTTGTTATGTTAGAATACTCAATTAAGTCATTCGTGAAGTTTGGAGTTTGCGTGGTAAAATTACCAAAATACCCTCCGTTTAGTGGCAAATTACCAAAATGCCCCCACGAGGGTTCCCAACATCAAACAAATATCAAAAGTACTTAAAAACGTTATTTTTACCCTCTCGAAGTCATTCCTAAGCTAAAAAGCATTTTAGAAAATTTTTACCCGAAAATCTCGGACCGGTGTCCGGACCGAGCGCTTAAGAGCCCGTTCGGCGAAAAAATAGCAAACGACCTCAGAATGGCCCAAAATCTTGGAAAACGAAACTTCTCAACATCCTAAGGTCCCCATAGAAGTTTCACACCAAATCGCGCTCGTTTGATATTTTTAATTACACTGTAAAGTTTCACGGTTTCCCATAGCGGTTAACCCCTTTCTAGTCTTGGAAAAAATCTGAAATTTTTCTCCGATGTAGATCTCCTAAAAATACTTGGGGTCTTGCTTTTGAATTTTGGCTAAATCTAGCTCTAGATATTTTTAAAATTTTATTGAAAAAACTGCTTAATTTATTTTGGCCTTTAGCGACCATTACGGTTACTGTTCATGATCAACACACACCATTTCACATTTTTCATACACACAGGCTTCTTCAACCTCACGCCCGAACTTGTGCAGCCATGAACCCCCTCCCTTCACTCACGGTTACACCTCTTCTTCCTCATTTCTCTACCTAAAACCACATCCCAACACATTACAACACCTAATTTATGACCTAATTCATCTAAAACACACAAATCACATACGAACACCCACCCGAACCCACACTCAAGAACACACACACACACACACACACCGAACACACACTGAAACACCCTCTGCCCCCCACGAATTCACCCACCTACACCTAAATTAGCACTCCTACAGCCCCTCATACTTGACATACACATAGTTGCCCACACCACCCGAGCTCCCATGCGCATATATGCTGCAACACACATCTACACGGCTGCAAGACACACACAGAACACACACCAACTCACACGCGCAGACCCCCAGTCACGTCTTCATCCCATACGACCCACCAACCGTTCAACCTTCATCACCTTCCCTCCTACACCCTACACACAAAGACCCTACACACGCAGTCGCCCAACACACACAAAGACACACTGAACACACAGTCTAACACACAACTGAAATGGGTAGAGAGATTACCCCATTGAAAATTTTCTTCCCTTCCTTTTTGCCCGAGCTCTGTTCTACCTCTTTTCTTCTTCTGTTTTGCTCCCTTTTCCCTCTTCTTGTTCCACCGAAACTTCAACCCATCCCTTTTGTTTTTTTGAATTTTTCACTTTCACTTAGTCACCACCTAGCATGAGGTGGCAACTGGTGGTAATTCCTCCTTGGACACTTGGCATCAAGGCAAGCTTGTTTTTAAAATTTATAAGTTGACCCCAATAGTTTTCATATTTATAAAATGACCCCTAAACTTTGTGTAATTAACTTTCTACCCCTCTAAATTGGGAAAATTCCACTTTGACCCCAAGGCTACACTGACACCTCTTCCCACTTCCCGCCACTTAGTTTAACGCCAAAAGAACGTTACTCAATTAAAATAATTCCCGTTAACTAAATTTTCGATACGCTCGGGGTATGAGGGTATCACACAATCTATGAGTAATGGTTCCATCCTTTTGAAGAAGCTGGAAAAACTCTTCTTATTTGTATTCCATGACATTATTAGTACGAAAAAGCTTAATATTGCGAGAAAACTGAGTTTTGACCATGGTAACAAAAGTATGATATATTTGAGATAATTCAGACCGAGTTCGCATCAAATTTAACCATGTAAAGCGAGAATAATCATCAATAAAAATAACAAAATATTTGGATCTTCCCTTAGTAGTGTTTGGAGAAGACCAAGTGAACGCGATCAAATGGAGCAGAAGAAATTGAAGTACTTAAACGAAATGGAAGTGTAGTTTGTTTAGCAAGCTGACATAGTAAACAATCAAAAATTTTAGAATTGACGACACCTAACAAACCACTAGCATTAGAGGATGTAGCCGAGAAAATGAAACATGTCCTAAACGAGAGTGCCACAACTCAAGAGAATTTTGTGAAGCAACGGAGGCAGCTGAGTGAGGCAGAATGGTAGGACGACGAGGGATGGATAAATTGATGAGCTCAAACAATCGTCCAACTTTACGGCCGATCTAATAGTTTGGCCCGTCTCTGGATCCTGCACACGACAACCAGTCTAAGAAAAGTGTAAGTCAAAACCAAGATCACAAAGTTGATCAACAGATATAAGGTTTAACTTAAGATAAGGGATAAAGTAAGTATCAGGAAGAGACAAGGTAGATGTAGAGACATGACCGACATGATTAACATGCATATGAGAACCATCGACAGTATGAATAAGTGGATAGCGGGACATATGTAAAGGATCAGATGTCATATGATTACAGCACTCAGAATCAAAATACCAAGAGGAGTACCAGAATTAGACATGATTTGCTTTACTAATTCAACAACATCATTAACCGAGAGAGAGGAAGATGAGGAATCGTTCAGTACATCATCAGCAGCAGTAGCAGAGTAGGAAGGAGGCTTGAATCTATGTTGAATCCCTAGTTTTCATGGAGCACTAGTTGAGCTGGTATTCTTGGACCATTTTTCAGGGTTACAAGGACAGTCTTGTGGGAAGTTACCAGCGCCAATCTTATAACATAGTCTGCAAGGGCGTACAGGGCAATCAAGAGTCTTATGATCGAACTCATGGCAGTACCGGCATTCCTGCAGAAAGGAAGAAGATGATGAAAGTCGCGAAGCTGATGAGGGTGAAGAGATGTGTGAAGGTAGAAAAGGAGCAGCAAGAACCACTACAAGAAAAAAGGCTTTTAGCGACGGGAAAATCCGTCGCTAAAAGCCTAAAATCAGTCGCTAAATGTTTTAGCGACGGATTTACCGTCACTAAAAGTCCCTCGTATAAAAGCCCGTTACCAATAGTTTGGCGACTGAATTTTCAAATCCGTCGTGTAATATTTAAGTTTTTGCGACGGATTTATTTATTAATTAGCGACGGAATATCCGTCTCTAATTATATTTTAAGTATTTTAATTTAATTTTTTTGTTAAATTAGCGACGGAATATTCCGTCGCGAAATGTCTTATTTAGCGACAGAATAATCCGTCGCTAAACACGGATAGTAATAAAAAACTTTTAGCGACGGATATAATCCGTCGCCAAAAGTCAAAAAATTTTAAATATTTTTTTTCTAATGCCCAAACCTGTAATAAAAAAATCAATCCTCAACAACAACGCGCAATAATCAATACACAAAGAAATATATATTAATCATAAAAAAGACTCATTATGTACAAGCTGGGAACCAGATACAGCTGGTTAGGGGAGGGGAGAAGAGTACAAGCCGGGCGCGGGGGCCGGGGGGAAGCTGGGACCGGGCACGAGAAGAGGCTCATCAGGGGTTGCCCAGTCCCAGATCTGGATCCTGCTGATTCGGGGCCGGCTCGGCATGTCCAGCTGTGATACCCTGCTGATCCTGCTCCCTGATCATCCTCAACACCACCGTAGCAATGCGCGCAATCTCCTCGTCGTCCAACGGATACCGAGGAGCCGGTGTCTGTGGAGGGGCAGTGGGGGTGAGGACGCTCCTATCACGGCACGAGCAGTCCGACTAGGCAGGCCGCGTATGCGGCCTTTCGGCCGATTGACGACCTCCGGCGTATCCAGCCATCGCTTCAACGCCCCAGTACTCGCACCTGTACTAGTGGACGCTGATGGCTGTCCGGACTGCTCCTCGGACCCCCTAAGCTGTTCATACGAGGCCTGCAAAAACAGTGATATAAAGATATGTTAGGGCATTAATTAACGCAACAGACATTGAGGATAGAAAGACAAAAAATTAACAACTTAAACAAATTGACTCACATCGATCCGCCGGGCAATATCTGAAATATAGTCGCCCGCTCGGTGTGCCTCGTCCTTGTCCTTCTTCCGCACGTGCGTCTGATTATACGTCAGAGCTACGACCTCATCGTCCTCCAGATCCGGGTGCTCGACCGCATTCTTGTGTCGGACGATGTCGTGTGGCACCGACCCCCCCGTGTGCGTCGGATCTTTGTTCTGTCTGTTCTCAGCCCTGCACTTACTCTTGGCGTCCCAACCTGGATCCGCAGCCCACCGATCTATCATCTCCGTCCATACAGTCGGAGATATCCAATGTGGGGGATATCTCGTCATCTCCGTCATTGGGGCACCCTCGGGCAGCATCTTCTTCGCCCGGTCCCTTGCGTCGTGGAGCCATCGGCGGTAATTTTTGCCGATGTAAGCAAAGAAGGCCTGCTGCCCCAGTGCCTGCTGCTCAGGCGAGTCAAACGTGAACCCCTCCTGTAAGGCATTCAATAACACAAATTAACTACAGAAAACAAACTCTAATTAAACAAATACTATCGCTGAAAAAAATACTTCACCGTACCAGCCACTCCTCCCATAGGGACTCCCTCGCAGCGACATCCCAGTCCTTCCAGTACAGGCGTGGCTCGAAGAATCGGCCCTTCACAAGAACGCCGATCTTCGTCCTCGCCTGATTCTCCAGGATCCTGCCAAAGAAGTAAATAAATTAATTAATACAGTTCAAATATAAATTAACACCCCAAAATTTTAAATATAAGGCATGATGTGATATTTTTTTTACTTACAGGCCCTCCTGGGTGAGCGTAACTCTCTGTTTACGCTGGGGGTCGATGCGTACCCCGCGTGTCGGACCACGGCCTCGTCGAGATACAAAATACCAACATTAATACAGTTCAAATATACTTTAAATATAAGGCTAGCGAAAATGTACTAAACACCGTTATCAACTATACCTGTGGTAGAACCCACGAAAGAAAGAGAATCAACGCGCGTGTGGGATGAATCTGCGTCAGGCTGGGGCGACGGCTGAGGCTTGGCTGGGGCTGGGCCCATCTGCTGTACACGATCACTCTGTGCCTCGTCATCAGTGGGCAATGACGAGGTGGGACCCACCGGGGAGGAAGCAGCTCGGCGTCCAACCCGGCCACGAATAGCCCGTATCCTATCCATATCTGACTTCGTATAGATAAATTACAAATACATGAACACATTAAAAATAATAATTTGGCAGAAATCATCATCGGCACTATATATATGGGAGCCGATCCACACCCACTAGTGGAGAAATAAAATTTCTCCACCAAACCGCTACAAAGAGTAGCGGTTGGAATTTTTGCTTACCACCAAACCGCTGCTCTTTGTAGCGGTTGGTATTTTTCAAACCGCTACTCTTTGTAGCGGTTGGTATTTTTTATTGTAAGTACACAACCGCAACAAAGTGTTGCGGTTGCGCCCCACATGGACCCCCCTCCCCCCGTCTCCCCCCCACCCCCCTGCCCAACCGCAACAAAGAGTTACGGTTGCGCCCCACATGCACCCCCTCCCCCTCCCCCTTCCCCCCATGGCCCCCCCTCCCCCTTCCCCCGTCTCCCCCCACCCCCACCCCCCACCCCAACCGCAACAAAGAGTTGCGGTTGGCCCCCTCACCCATGTGGTGTCCCCTCGGCAGCCACGTGGCCTCCCTTCCCCCATGGCCCCCCTCCTCTCGGCCGCCACGTGGCCTCCCTTTCCCTTATGGCCCCCCGTCCTCCCCTCCCCCATGGCCCCCCCATGCCCCCAACTGCAACAAAGTGTTGCGGTTGGCCCCTTTCCCCGGTCCCCCGGTCCCCTTCCCCCGCCACGTGTCCCGTCCCCTCTCTCTCCCAGCCACGTGGCATCCCTCCCCCCGCCACGTGGCCCCGTCCCCCCACCATGCCCAACCGCAACACTTTGTTGCGGTTGGCATGCCAACCGCAACAAATTGTTACGGTCCCCCACCCCCACCCCCACCCCACGTGGTGTCCCCCCCCGTGATGCCCCCCATGGCCCCCCTTCCCCTTCCCTTGTTTGTTGCGGTCCCCCACCCCCACCCCACGTGGTGTCCCCCCCCCCGTGATGCCCCCCCTTCCCCCTCCGTGATGCCACGTGGTCACTCACGGATTTTTTTTCCCCTTTATAAACTCTCCTCCCCCGAACCCTTTCTTCCACTTTTCTTCCACTGACCCTTTCTTCCACTTTTCTTCCACTCTCCATCGTCTTTACGCTAGAAGCTCGGTGGATAACTGCTAGAAGATTGGTAGATTTTTTTTAAAATATATCAAGTCAAAACAAGTAAGTATTTTTTGGGTTTTCCTATAATTCAATTCAATATTAATTTCAAAGTTCAAAAATAGTCATTGTAGACTCAAATCAAAGATAACGAAAAATGCAAATTGAAGGAAACAAAAATCAGATCAATCCGAGATCGGATGAGCGGTATTACATTTATAGATTCCAAAATAGCGATTTTTTAGGGCGTCTAAATGAGGATTTTTCACAAATTTATAAAAAATAGCTAGAGCTAGATTTTGCCAAAGTACAAAAAAGAGACCCTAGTTATTTTTAAAAGATCTCTATCAGGGAAAAATTTCAGAGTTTTTCAAATACTGGAAAGGGGTTAACTGATACGCGGAACCTTGAAACTTTGCACTGTAATTTAAAATATCAAGCCAGCGCGATTTAGCTCGAAACTTTTATGAGAACCCTAGGATGTTGGGAAGTTCCATCCCCCAGGATTTCGGACCATTCCGAAGTCGTTAGCTATTTTTTTGGCCGAACGGGCTTTTAAGCGCTCGATTCGGACACCGATTCGGGATTTTTGGGCGAAAAGTCCGTAGAATACTTTTTAGATCAAGAATGAATTCGGAAAGCCAAAAATAGCATTTCAATGCACTTTTGAGATCGTTCTGATACCAGGGGCATTTTGGAAATTTGCCACCCCGAGAGGGGTATTTTGGTAATTTTACGGTGTTAAGTTTTTCAAAGGACTTTTTAGTCCAGAAGTGTAAGTCAAACACCTGAAAGGTTGTTTTGAAGCCATCCCCCAGGATTTCGGGCCATTCCGAAGTCGTTAGCTATTTTTTTGCCGAACGGGCTTTTAAGCGCTCGATCCGGACACCGGTTCAGGATTTTTGGGCGAAAAGTCCGTAGAACTAGACATAAATATTAAGTGTGTACGGGGGCAGAAAGGTGTTGAAGTTACTTATACCGTGTTGTAAGTCTGATGTGAGTTCATATGCCCTGCAGGAGATTATGGCTGGAGCTGGATGGATTGATGAGCACGTCATGGCCGGGGACGAAGAGGAGGAAGATCCCGAGGAGGACCTCTGGCCAAATGACGAGGAGCCCGAGGAAATAGATTTGTCCGGACCAGAGAATGGGGAGGAGGAACAGGAAGAGACTGAACCTGAGGTGCCGGTAGGATTTGTGAAGGTTGGTAACACCGTATACCGGACACATCATGTGGAGAACTTTTGGAAACGAATGTATATTGAGGTAGTGAGGGAAAGGGATCACCTGGTGTATCAGGCGAAGGAGATGCGAGCCATGGAGGGGCAGGAGGTAGAAAAGTTAGAGCGACGTCGTCGTGAGGAGTTGGCACGAGCGAATAAAAGGGAAGAGTATACCTTTGATGCGGGGAGAAGGGTGGTTCGGATGATGCAGGATGGGTTACGAGAAACTCATCCGGCGAGGCCGATGCCGAGGGATCGGCGCGAAATGCTCCTCGATGAGGAGTATTGGTACATGGCACTCGCTCAAGAACGGAATAGATTTTCTCCAGATTAGAGCGAGAAGGAAACGGAGGGAGGGGTAATGTGTAAAAATGTATAAAGTTGACTACTAATGTGTAGGAATGGATAGCGTTGACTGTTGATGTATATCTTTGTATAACGTTAACTTTATGCTATAAATGTTGTCTGTACCAAATGTTAATTGTGTTTATGTTAGGAATGGCTCGTCAATTGTAGGAAATCCTGCTGCACAGCCAGCAGCGGTATTTGATGAAAAATATTTTCCCTAGCGATTTTTAGGGCGTCTAAATTAGGATTTTTCATGAATTTATAAAAAATAGCTAGAGCTAGATTTTGCCAAAGTGCGAAAAAGAGACCCTAGTTATTTTTAAAAGATCTATATCAGGGAAAAATTTCAGAGTTTTTCAAATACTGGAAAGGGGTTAACTGATACGCGGAACCTTAAAACTTTACACTGTAATTTAAAATATCAAGCCAGCGCGATTTAGCGCGAAACTTTTATGAGAACCCTAGGATGTTGGGAAGTTCCATCCCCCAGGAATTTGGGTCATTCCGAAGTTGTTGGCTATTTTTTTGGCCGAACGGGCTTTTAAGCGCTCAATCAGGACACCGGTTCGGGATTTTTGGGCGAAAAGTCCATAGAATACTTTTTAGATCAAGAATAAATTCGGGAAGCTTAAAATAGCATTTCAATGCACGTTTGAGATTGTTCTGATGCCAGTGGGCATTTTGGTAATGCGTTGGTAAGCTAGGTTAAAGATCCATTTATAGTTTTGGAATGTAAATATTATGGATACTAAGTTGGTTTACGATTATATTTTGTTCTTAGATATATGGATTTCAATGCCGGACCTCATGATACATCAATCCTATACGATGACGATGACCACGTCGCGAGGCACGTATTTGACGGTGTCGATAGGGGTGTTTTGGAAACAATTCAAAGCACAAGTCACCACGATGAGTGGGTACTAAACGAGGAACAAATACAACTATTACACCGTCAAAATCTATCTATGTTCACCGATCCCGGGATTTGGTCTCGACACGACGATTGCCTTATATCCGCTCTAGTTGAAAGATGGAGGAGCGAGACGAACTCATTTCACTTCCGGTTTGGTGAAATGACTATTACATTAGAGGACGTCGGATTTATACTTGGAATCCCATGTCACGGCAAACCCATTACTTCGAGCAAAACGTCTGCATCCATAGCGAAGATGGCTAGGCAGTATTTCCCGGGAATTCCGAGGGAAGCTCTTACAACGAACGGCATCAAACTTAAATGGCTAAGAGAGCAGTATGGCGTGCTACCGGATGAATACACTCCTCACGATTTCGTGACGTATACGAAAGCATTCCTTCTGTATATTATTGGAGCCATATTACTTCCGACGCATTCGAAAAACACGGTGCATCCGAAGTATATGGTGTTCTTGGAGGATCTTGAGGAGGTATACTCGTATTCGTGGGGTTCAGCTGTCCTTGCGCACCTATATCGAGCACTGCACAAAGCATCGAGAAAGAGTGCAAAGTCCATTGCCGCCTGCCTCACTCTATTACAGGTTTGAGCATTTATTGTCTTGGTTGACGTGTCAATATATTCGTGCATCAATGTGCTAATTCCAGATAATGTTTGCATTCACAGGTTTGGTCTTACGAGAGGCTACCCACGGGTCGTCCACAACCGCGGGAATATTCTGATGAGACGTGGCCTAGGGTGTGGGCCTGGGGGCCTACGACCAACCGGAGGAGACGGGTAGACCCGCACCACCATCTAAAGTTCTATCGGGGGGAACTAGAGATACTCAATGCATCCCAGGTGACGTGGCAGCCATATAGCAAGGTGATGCATCGGTTGGATGAGTGGTGTTGGCAACTTCCGGTGTCGTACGTGCTGGCAGGTTTGGTTCGGGTGCCGCTTATTCACTTCGAAGTATGTGAGTTTCAGATGCCCGATCGAGCTATGAGGCAAGCTGGCTGTCTACAAGGGATACCAAAACCCGCTGTAGACATGCGGTCGTACAGGAGTGGTCGAGGGCCGAACTTCGAGGTGCCTGATGCCTTGAATTTGTTGAGCGACGAGGTGCAACAGTGGAATACCTGGCAAGAAACATATGATAGCCTTGTATCGCTGAAGGCCGACAGCATCAGCATTGAGGAGTACCTGCAATGGTTTCTCAAGGTGACGCGCACGAGGGTGAATCGCCCTTCCCAGGCGAGGAAGACATCGTATGCACCACGTGAGATCTATGACCAGTTCTGGGCATTAAACATTGTAAGTCATGCTAGTGTTGTTTCAATTTTTATTTGCGCACCTTATCTACCATGCCTGAAATGATTAGCCATATTTTGTATGCATGTTTTTTAGGTTGACCAGGGCACTGAGGTGTTCAAGCAGCTGGAGGGGTTTGACTGGTTTGTCGCGCAGGCTCCTGACAATCTCAAGAGGTCCATTGAGAGGTACAAGACTGAAGTTCAAAACTTTAGTCTTGCGTACCAGGGTTACCAAGGGGAGCCGTCTAGTCGCTTACCTCCTGACGCGTACGACTATCAGCCCCAGAGTCAGGTGTGGGAGCCGTCTACTCGCTTGCCTCCTTCCGCGTACGACTCTCAGTCCCAAAGTCAGGTGTGGGAGCCGTCTACTCACTTCCCTCCTGACGCGTACGACCATCAGCCCCAGAGTCAGGTGTGGGAGCCGTCTAGTCACTTCCCTCCTGACGCGTACGACCATCAGCCCCAGAGTCAGGTGTGGGAGCCATCTACTCGCTTGCCTCCTGACGCGTATGACTATCAGCGCCAGAGTCAGGTGACCCAAGTAGGAATCCAGGCATCGCGCCCAAGCATCCGGTCGGATAAAGGACAACCGACGAAGCCATTGAGTCCGGCCAAACGGGATTGGATCGACCGGCACTACTTTGGGCATGAGCCAATCGCTACAGCAGACTTTCCAGTTTCAGGATTCCTAGCTCACTCTGATCTAAGACTGTTGGCGCCAAACACAGATATTTCAAATTTTCTTATTGACGCGTATATAGATCTGCTCCGTGTTAGAGAGCTAAATTATAACACCTGCCAAACTTTGAAGCTCAACATGTATGCCTCTTTTGTTATCCCCTTCATGGTGAATAGCATGAAGGAGTTCACAGAATGGAGGAGGACGCGAGGGACAAGCAAGGGTGAATGCAGACCATCTGCAAACGTGCTTTCCTACTTGAACGCGGACTATCAATGTCACGCAGCTGAGGCGAACCTAATCATGCTACCTGCTCTTCATGCAAGCCACTTCTTCCTATTAGTTCTTTTTCCAGAGAATAAAGTGGTCCACATATACGATAGCCTAAGGGAAGACGGACCTGGTCGGCAGCTGGCGCAGGTGTACTCCACGTACATCAATGCGGTGGTTAGTTTATATTTCTTGACCTTCGCTCATTGTCTATTCTTCTTGTTATATAGGCTTGATATCCTTTTTTATTGTTGGATGCAGACTACTATCATTCCACTAGCGTGCCGACATTTTAAGGGGGAAGCCATCACGAGCAAAACAATGATTGATCCTTGGACGGTCGTGACAATACAAAACCGACCAAAGCAATATAACAGTCATGATTGCGGGATTTACGTCCTCAAGTACATGGACTACATAGCTCGCTCGGATGTGCTCGAATATGATACGTGGTCTCGAAACGATGCCCTGACGTTTAGATATAGGATAGCCTGGGAGCTGAAAAAGGGTGTAGCTAGACGCCTTCCTTACCATTATCCTGATATGTAATAGACGTTCGTTTGGATTATTATTACTATTGTTGTATTTTGGATATTAAGCTTTGAAAATTGAATTAGCCTTATTATTACTATTGGTGCATTTTGGACAAATGGGCTAACTAGCGTGCCCAAGGTGCAATGAGCAAAAAAAAAGTGACAAAAAAAACGACGTAATTTTTCGGAAGTTATGAATTGAGCCCCTAAAGTGTGCCCGAACAGGGCCTTCGTAGGAAAACCCAAAAAATAATGTGTCTCGTTTATTCCCGAAATTGATACAAATGGGCTAACTAGCGTGCCCAAGGTGCAATGAGCAAAAAAAAAGTGACAAAAAAACGACGTAATTTTTCGGAAGTTATGAATTGGGCCCTAAAATGTGCCCGAACAGGGCCTTCGTAGGAAAACCCAAAAAATAATGTGTCTCGTTTTTTCCCGAAATTGATACAAATGGGCTAACTAGCGTGCCCAAGGTGCAATGAGCAAAAAAAAAGTGACAAAAAAAACGACGTAATTTTTCGGAAGTTATGAATTGAGCCCCTAAAGTGTGCCCGAACAGGGCCTTCGTAGGAAAATCCAAAAAATAATGTGTCTCGTTTATTCCCGAAATTGATACAAATGGGCTAACTAGCGTGCCCAAGGTGCAATGAGCAAAAAAAAGTGACAAAAAAAATGACGTAATTTTTCGGAAGTTATGAATTGGGCCCCTAAAGTGTGCCCGAACAGGGCCTTCGTAGGAAAACCCAAAAAATAATGTGTCTCGTTTTTTCCCGAAATTGATACAAATGGGCTAACTAGCGTGCCAAAGGTGCAATGAGCAAAAAAAAAGTGACAAAAAAAACTACGTTATTTTTCGGAAGTTATGATTCCACAAACCAAATCACAAATTTAATCATTATAAAAGTTCAATTTATACAACTGAAACATTAACCCTAACACTCATCGTCATCATCGTCCTCTTCGACCATACTGCCAGGTTCGATACCTAACACTTTATAATGGTTTCTCTTGTCATGATCAGTCATCTTATTACACAACGCACACTTTCGCAATTTTTTTTGACCCGTTGCTTCTTCAATCGGATTCTTCATGCGTATTGCTCGTTTTCGCCCTTTTGTTTGAGAAATAATCGGATCAAAAATGTCGTCCTCCTCACCTTGCAGGCTAGTGCCGTCAATGACTGGCTGTGAAGCTCGATTGAGCGGTCTGTCTCTTCTTTCTGGTAATGCCGCCCTAAACTGTGCAAGGTTAGCCTTATCCCGTGCGGCTGCTTCAACTTGATACCTGTACCCATCGAATGTTGACGCTGCATCCAATGATAAACCGTGCATGATGTTACAAAGGTGATTATATCGCAGCGTCTCAGATTGCTCGAAATCAACTGAAACATTGGGCACGTAAGGAATGTGACCGTGGACTCTATTGGCTTCCTTCGTCCACCGTTCCAAGATATACTGTGGAGGGATTTCATGAGCATTCTTGGCGCTAAAAACCCTCAACGCGTGTCGACAAAGTATACCTTTATGCTCAAACAGTTGACAGTTGCAATTAACCAACCCGGTGTCCTTACAAACTGCAACGGTAAAATGTCTTCTGCTCCTCGGAGCCGACGAAGAGCACGGATTGGCGAAATTCGTCACATTTGTCAACGCATAAACCTTGATATCTCTGGTGGAATACTCATGCAACTTTGTCATGCTATATTGATTCGACTTTAGCAGTTCCTCTTGAAACTGTCTAAACATTTCCTTCGTATAGACTTGAGCCGCATGAGCCTCCAAAGGTGAAAAGACTACTATGGCTCTTTCTTTGTAAACTGTAGCCGCGTCGGCTTCTCTCTCAAGGAAAAATTGCCTGTCAAGAGCTTTCTGCATCTCTAGTACGAACTCTTGTATACTAGAAGAATGGCCTACGTACCCATCAAAGAATGCATTCATACCTTCGCTTCTCGAGGTCGTAGTCATTCCGGCTGCAAAAAACTGCTTGGTGTAGGCACCGACCCACTGTGTCTTGATCTCATACAACGATTGTAACCATTCATGATTGTGCAAATAGTAGTCATCCATTAACTTGGCCCACCTCTCCTCGAACACGTCTACCGTCAATGATTTCTTCACACATGTATTAAAGTCAGTCTTGAATGTCGGATGGTTTGCATATACATTGTGAAGCCGTTCGGGATACTTGTTGCTTATGTGCCATGTGCACAGGCCATGGTGAGTATCTGGAAGGACCTTAGCGATTGCATTTTTCATTGCCAGATCTTGGTCGGTGATGATGGTCTTTGGAGGAACATGATACATTGCTTTAAGCCACGTTTCAAATAACCACGTAAATGACTCCTCCGTCTCATCCCTAAGCAGGGCAAAGCCAAACAAGATTGACTGATAGTGGTGGTTCACCCCGGTGAACGGAGCAAAAGGCATAGAGTACTTATTTGTGCGGTATGTGGTGTCAAACGTCACAACATCCCCAAAATTTTGGTAAGCAGCTCTAGAACGGGCATCCGCCCAAAATATAGTACTAATGCGGTTCTCATCATCCAGTTGGAGACTATAGAAAAAGCCAGAATTCTCACTCTGAAGGTGCCTAAAGATATCAAGTGTAGCTTGAGAATCACTCTTACCGAAAGACTCTCTCCTCTGAACACGAAGTTCATTTCGAAGGTCTACTTCGTTGAAACTCAACTTGTCAATCCCCCCAACCTGGCTTGAGAAAACCCCCATCATTCTAGAAGGTGGAATTTTAGCCTCATCCATTGTAAATATCAGTTGTCTGTGTGCCGCGCTTATTTCTCGGTGTTGATGAATTTGACTAATCTTACTAGGGGTCATCAACTGATGATTATGGCTCAACTCCACTCCCGTCACAACCCAATGGCTTTCATTTCTCCGGTGTACTGCATACACATGGGCCTTGCAGCCGGTACCCGGAAATGTGTCCCGTTTTCTTTGTCTTGTTGGCCCTTCGTCACTGACCTGAACAACCGGGGGTACATACGGTGCTCCTCTATGACACTCAAATAGTCTTCCACAAATTTGATCTGTATTCGCCCGTTTTCTACTCGTCTTAATTCTAATACCGAAACCTATCGTTTTCGAATATGCTCTATAGTATGCTTCAACTTCGTCCAGTGTTTGAAAAACTTGACCCAAGTAAGGTGGATCAGAACCTTCACAAAAAATATTTCCTCCAGTTGTGTTACAATGTTCAATCACCAAAATACCCCCAGTAAGCGACAAATTATCGAAATGCCCTCGGGGGTTTATTATCACCCTAACGCCCCAAACCAGCTTCAAAACAATCTTTCAGGTGTTTTACGTACACTTCTGGACTAAAAAGTCCTTTGAAAAACTTAATACCATAAAATTACCAAAATACCCCTCTCGCGTTCAGTAAAATTACCAAAATACCCCTCTCGGGGTGGCAATTTACCAAAATGCCCCCTGGCATCAGAAAATCTCAAAAGTACTTTGAAATGCTATTTTAAGCTTCCTGAATTTATTCTTGATCTAAAAAGTATTTTACGAACTTTTCGCCCAAAAATCCCGACCTGGTGTCCAGATCGAACGCGTAAAAGCTTTCGGCCAAAAAATAGGCAATGACTTCAGAATGGTCCAAATTCCTAGGAAATGGAACTTGCCAACATCCTAGGGTTCTTATAAAAGTTTCGCGTGAAATCGCTCTAGTTTGATATTTTAAATTACACTGCAAAATTACAAGGTTCCCTGTATCAGTTAACCCTTTTCTAGTCTTTGGAAAAATCTGAAATTTTTCTCTGATATAGATATTTTAAGAATAACTAGGGTCTCTTTTTTACACTTTGGCAAAATGTAGCTCTAGCTATTTTTTATAAATTCATGAAAAACTGTCAAAAAACACAAATTTTAGACTATGATAAGAACAATTTAAGCATAACACAATTTAAACAATCCATTGGTAAGAACAATTTGAAATTAACATTGAATTATAAGAAAATTCAAATTACTTACTTGTTTTGACTTGATATATTTGAAGAAAAATCCACCGATCTTCTAGCGAAAAAATCTACCGATCTTCTAGCGTAAAATTTTTTGTTTGTATTGTTGTGGAGATTATGTAGGTGAGATATGGAGTTAGAAGACAGTCGGTAAAGATGATGGAGAGTGGAAGAAAGGGTTCGGGGAGAAGGGATTATAAAGAGAGAAAAGTGAGGGAGAGAGATGAAAGAAGACAGAGAAAAAAAAAGTCCGTGAGTGAGCATAGTCAAAGGCTGCGAAAGAAAAATAAAATTGCAGAAGACTTTGCGTCCAAAGCTTTAGGGGGAGGACACCACGTGGCATCACGGAGGACACCACGTGGCATCACGGAGGGGGAAGGGGTGGGGCCATGGGGGAGGGGGCACCACGTGGGGGGAGGGGGCGTAGGGGCCATGGATAAGAGGCCAACCGCAACTAAGAGTTGCGGTTGGGTTTTTTTTGGGGGGGGGCGGGGGGAAGGACATGAGGGGGGGCGGGGGAAGGACATGAGGGGGTGGGGGGAGAGGGGAAATGATTAGCAACCGCGACAATTTGTTGCGGTTGGGTGGATAATATCTACTAGTGGGTGTGGATCGGCTCCCTATATATATATATATATATATATATATATATATATATATATATATATATATATATATATATATATGAACGGAGGTGTAAAAACACATCAATATGAACCAAGTTCTAAAATGTGACTACATTTTTTCCCCTGCTTGTTACAACATTACAACTCAATCATTTTCAGTTTGAGAATCATCATCATCTTCATCACTTTCCTCGTCGTCCTCTTCTTCGTGGGACTCGTCGTCCTCTTCATCTTCTAATTCATCCTCTTCATCAGTAGACTCGGTCACATCATCTCCAACACTTTTCACGTCTTTGGCGTCATCATCTACGACTTCTTCTCCTACATGAAGTGTTGTTGGAAGAGGAAGATCGTCCTCCTCGTTGTTGACCTCAACAGGGAACAAGACATGTGGTTGGTCGGCTTGAAAGGAGTCTAGCTCACTGTCATATGTCACGGGCAATTTCTTGGACTTAATAATTGTATACCAATGAGATTTGGGATTGGCGACGTCCTCTGCGTAAAAGACTTGTACAGCTTGACTAGCAAACACAAAGGGCTCGTCTGATGCAAGTCTTGACTTGACATTGACATCTACAATCCCTTGAGAGCTAACACGGATTCCTCTACTGCATGTGACATCAAACCACGTACACTTGAACATTACCAGGCAGTTTTGGGAACCCAGATATGTTAGCTCAACAATCTCATCTAGCTCTCCGTAAAAGTCCATGCAATTCTCGGCATAACAGTCGCCGTTGACCAATACTCCACTGTTTTGGGTTTGTTTTGTTCGGTCATCATCTTTTACGTTAAACCTAAACCCGTTGATGATATAGCCTCCGTAACAGGATGTTTGTTTGTTAGGGCCTTCAGCTAGTAATTTCAAGCAAGAGGCCACTGGTCTATCCATTGACTGAACCTATTGTAGATGACGGTAAAAATTAAGGATAAATCAGTATACTAATTGGCCACAGAACTGTATATAACACATAATATCAATGATAACAATTTTACACGCCTTTTGAACCACTGTACAAATTGTGATTTTCGATGAGATTCAAGTCCAGCGGGATCAGTGATTAAAGATTCCACATCGAACTCACTGCAAACCAATATATATAGTTGACTCGCTTAATACACACTTTCAATTATGTACAACAATGTAAGTGAATTAAGACTTTAACTTACTCAACGAATGCCGAAACTTCATCGCAATTTAGAAGGGCATATATTGTTGCAGCACTGTATTCTTCATCCGTTAGCCATCGAGTATACGTTCGGCCGAACGGACTACCTGACTGCTTGAATATTGACAATTGCCCTTCCAAATTTGTGCAGTATCCGGGGTCATTTCGGCCTAGTTGATTTAACCTTGTACCAACATCAGGCCCGAAATATTGACTACAAAAGTTTACAAGTTCTTCCATTACGTAAGCCTCCGCAATTGAGCCCTCAACCCGAGCCTTATTGCTGACTTTTTTATTTAAATGAAACATGAACCTAGAAGTTTAACGAATCGAGTTAGGTGGAATATCAATGATAACTGTTTGCATTAAGTGTAAACGAACAACTGTAACAATTTAAAGATTACCTCTCAAAGGGATACATCCACTGATATTGCACGGGTCCACCCATCTTAGCTTCATATGCCAAGTGAACAGGCAGATGCTCCATTGAATCAAAGAACGAAGGTGGGAAGATTTTCTCCAGCTTGCAAATCGTCACCATAATGTTCTTCTCAAGCACTTCCATGTTACTCACCTGGATCGTAGAAGAACATATATCTCGAAAGAAATGAGATAATTCAATCAAAGTCTCGCAAACAACCCATGGCAACAGTCCCCGGAAGGCAATAGGAATGAATCTCTCCATGAATACGTGGCAGTCGTGACTCTTCATCCCTTGGAACTTGCATTCCGATACATTGCAAAAACGAGATATGTTGGACGCAAAGCCATCCAGAAGCTTCAAATTCTTAACCCACTGACAGACCTTCTCCACTTGTTTCTTGTCTAGACAGTAAGGTGCTTTCGGAAGTATCGTCCTCCCACTGACTGTCCGAGGATGCAATTCACGGCGTACACCCAACTGTTGTAGATCCCTTCTCGCTTTAAGGTGATCTTTCGATTTGCCCTTGACATTCATCACTGTGTTGAACACATTATCAAAAACGTTCTTTTCAATATGCATCACATCCATGTTGTTTCGGATAACGAGCGTCCTCCAGTAGGCTAACTCCCAGAAGATACAAAATTTTCTCCAGTTGTGCTCTTTCCCGTACCTTGAAATCTTCTGATTTGGCACACCCTTGCCGTGTGGTATGTCAGTATCAAGTGCCTCCAGGTGTGAGAGCACTTCTTCACCAGATGGGTAGTCCAGTGTGACAACCTCACGCTCGATTGTCCCGTCAAATTTATCCTTCTGCCTACGAAACTGATGGCCCGGTGGCAAAAGCTTACGGTGACATCCGAACCACGAGGGCTTTCCGTCGTGCTTTAACGTATGACCGGGGTTCACGCCCATACAAGCAGGGCATGCTAGCTTCCCATGTGTGCTCCAGCCACACGTCATTCCCAATGCGGGGAAATCATGTATAGTCCACATCAAAGCAGCCCTCATCTGAAAATTCTGTTTAAGGGATGCATCATATGTTTCGACTCCATGATTCCATAATGTTTTAACTCATCAATCAACGGCCTTAAATACACATCTATGTCCTTGCCGGGACTCTTCGGTCCCGGAATAAGCAACGACAAGAACATGTACGGCTTCTTCATGCACATGCCTGGTGGAAGGTTGTACGGGAAATAATAATAGGCCAACATGAGTAAGGCGTGGTAGACTGACCGAAAGGGTTGAAGCCATCGGTTGCCAGACCAAGTCTAACATTCTGAACTTCCTGAGCAAAGACTGGATGCCTGCGGTCAAACTCCTTCCACGCCCCTCCATCAGCTGGGTGTGTCAGCACATCGGCATCGTTGCTACGAGTCTCACGGTGAGCCCTCATATGTTCAGCCGTATTGGAGGAGTAGTACATTCTCTGAAGCCGTGGTGTGACCGAAAAATATCGCAATATCTTCCATGCAATGTTTTTCTTCTTCCCTTTGTCCGGTTTGTACCTCGAATGATCACATACTGGACACCGTGACAAATCCTTATTCTCTTTCCAGAATAATACACAATCATTATTGCACGCATCTATCCGCTCATAGCTCAACCCAAGTTTCCTCATCATCTTCTTCACGTCATAGTACGACGGCGGTAGCTTTTCACTTTCGGGCAGAATTTCTTTGATTAAGGTAACAAACTCATTAAAACCTTTCTCACTCAGCCCGTGGTCTGATTTCAACTGTAATAACCTACTAACCGCAGACAGTCGTGTGTGTTTGGAGCTCCATCCCACAGCGGCTCTTCTGCAGCTCTCAACAACTCATAAAACTGATGAGCCCCCTTGTTTGGTGGTTGTGGACTGTTGTCACCACCTTCGTAACGCCAGTCAACATTAGCATGCCCAGCATCCATAATCATATCTCGGTAATCATACCGTGCCTCCTCCCTAACTTCAGTTTGACTAGCCTGGTTGGACGACAATACTATCGTTTCCCCGTGCTGCGTCCACCTTGTGTATCCACCCATAAAACCGTACCGACAAAGATGTCATTTTACTTCAATTCTTTTTCTCCAATGCAACAACTCACATCTACCGCATCGACACCTTATCTTATCAAAGTCAACATGTGCAGGATGCGCGTAAGCGAAGTTGAGAAATTCGTCAACGCGATCCTCAAAATCGTCAGCATTCTTTCTTTTCATCCAATTTCGATCGACCGACATGACGACTGAATTATCGTACTGTATACCACCTTCAATTATGACCAATCATTAGGCAGGGTCGATGTAAATATGAATGCATGAATATGACAACATGTCTATGTATTTCCCCTCCATTCTCTAATAGGTAGTGAACCTATCCCATTCAGAAAAGCACATGTTTATAAAACAGTGAATAACTCATGCTTAGTCCTATGTCTGCGAAAAAATCGACAGCACTTTCCCGCATTTCACCAAGTACACGACATCGATTAGGTGTTCTAACATTCATCAAACCTTGCCTTGTAAGGTTTGACGGATGTTCAAACACCAGATCTATATGCACCCGGAGAAACACGTGAGAACGTGTACCAAATATCCATGACATAGAACACATAGCATGAGTTAACACTGTTTTATAAACATGTAACTTTTTCAAATTGTCCAAACTGGACATCCAAAGGCTCATTACAAAGCATTACTTTGTAATGAGTACCTTTGATCGGGAACTAAGGGTTTTTATACATGCATGCGTTCAGAAATTGATAATATATGCAAGAATCTTTTCGAAATATCAAAACTGTAGAAAGATCGTTGCATATGTTACCAATTCCAGTTTAAATAGAATTTGTTGGCAACGACTTGAACCATCTCGTTGCCAATGGACTTCGCAAAACAACAACGAATATAAAGAATGCTGGTTTTATAAGAAACGAGTAATTGAACAATCTTTGGTCTAATTAGTGTTAATGAGGATTACCTTGGGCTAATTATAGCTAATTAGGGTAGATTAGGAGTAATTAAGGTTATTTTGAGCTAATAGCCGGGTTTTATTGTGCGGAGTCGTGTTGATTAGTCCTAATTAAGGCTAATTAGGCATTAATTGGGTTATGTTAGGGCTTATTAGTGTTAATGAGGACTATCTTGGACTAATTATAGCTAATTAGGGTTGATTATGACTAATTAGGATTATTTTGAGCTAATTAGGGTTTAATTGTGCGGAGTAGTGTTGATTAGTCCTAATTAGGGTTAATTAGGCTTAATTGGGTTATTAGGCTTAATTACGACTACTTAGGCGCGTAATCAAAGTTTAGTTAGGTTTTAGGGTTTAGGGTTTAATTAATCTAATCACGGGTCTACAAGATATGAGTAATTAGGGCTAATTAGGGTTTAATTTGGATTGATTGGTGCTAATTAGGATCAATTTGGAGTAATTACAGCTGATTTAATTTTCATTGGGTTCTTAGGGTAAATTAAAACTAATTAGGCTCGTTAGAGCTAATTAGGGTTAATTGGGTTCATTAGGGTTAACCGAGACTAATTAGGGCTAATTATAGCCAGTGCTGAAGCCACGATGAGATTCTAAGGGGTGCTAAAAATGTCGCATTAACCTAATTAACCTAAATTCAACAACCAACCATTCAACTAATTCACAGATATCTCAATCCAATTGGGTCACATCCTCCGTTAACAATCTCAATTCTCAAATTCTCAATGCACAGTCAATAATCTCAACTCCCAATACCTCATATAGGGTGTCGGTATGGTGTCCGACATCTCCAGACACGTCTGAAGACATTGATTTATTTTTTAAACGTCGGACGCCGTGTCCATCACCTCCTGAAGAAGTGCCAGACACCTCTTGAAGAGGTGTCCACAAGTATAAAGCCAAATTGTGACATTTCGGTGTCGGTGTCAATCGGACGCAGTGTCCGTGACCTACCGACACCTCGACACCTCATTGACACATCCAGAAACGTGTCGAACACCTCTGAAAACGTGTCCGACGACACCTTCGGACACGTCCGAAGTCATTGATTTATTTTTTAAATGCCGGACAACGTGTCTGTCACCCCTTCAAGAGGTGTCCACACATATAAAGCAAAAATGTAACATTTTTCGGTGTCGGTGTCGATCGGACGGGGTGTCCGTGACCTACCGACACCTCGACACATCCGGACAAGTGTCGAACATCTCCGGACACGTGTCCGATACCTCATATAGGGTGTTCGAAGACATTGATTTATTTTTTAATTGCCGGACAGTCGGACACGGTGCCAGACACCCATTGAAGAGGTGTCCACAAGTATAAAGCTAAAAATATGTTGTTTCGATGTCAGCGTCGATCGGACGCGGTGTCCGTGTCTGTGCTACCTAATGGGGATCTTAATCCAATTGGGTCCCATCCTCTGTCAACAATCTCAATTCTCAATTCTCAAATGCCCAATGCAATAAAAATTAATAAAAATCACACATTCAATCCAATTGGGTCCCATCCTCCATCAACAATCTCAATTTTCAAATGCTCAATGCAACAAAAATCACACATTCAATCCAATTGGGTCCCATCCTCCGTCAACAATCTCAATATCTCAAATGCTTAATGCATAATTAACAATCTAAAATCACCGATTAACAACCTAAAATCATCAATTAATAATCTCATTTACTTCAAATGCACAGCTAATAACCTAAAATCATCAATTAACAACCTAGAATCATCTATCGATTGGATTAGGACATTCAATTTAGGGTTCAATTAGGGGTTCAAATAGTTTAATTTAGGGTTCGGTACAATTAGGGGTTCAAGTAGTTTAATTAGGGTTCAATTACATCAATTTAGGGTTTAATTATAGTTCAATTTAGTGGTCGGTTGAATTGGGGCATTCAATTAGAGGGTTCAATAAGTTTAATTTAGGGTTCGCTTGGATTAGGGCATTCAATTTAAGGTTCAATTAATGGTTCAATTAGTTTAATTTAGGGTTTAATTCGATTAAGGCATTCAATTTAGGGTTTAATTAGGATTCAATTGCTTCAATTTAGGGTTCAATTAGGGGGTTCTTTTAGTTCAATTTAGGGTTCGGTTGAATTGGGGCATTCAATTTAGGGTTCAATTAGTTCAATTTAAGGTTCGATTGGATTAGGGCATTCAATTTAGGGTTCGACCCCGGATTAGGGCATTCAATTTAGGGTTTAATTAGGGTTCAATTACTTCAAATTAAGGTTCAATTAGTTCAATTTAGGGGAGGGTTGAATTGGGACATTCAATTTAGGGTTCAATAAGTTCAATTTAGGGTTTGGTCGGATTAGAACATTCAATTAGGGGTTCAATTTAAGGTTTGGTTGGATTAGGGCATTCAATTTAGGGTTCAATTGGGGGTTCAATTTAGGGTTCGGTTGGATTAGGGCATTCAAGTAAGGGTTCAATTAGTTTAATTTAGGGTTCAATTCGATTAGAGCATTCAATTTAGGGTTTAATTAGGGTTCAATTACTTCAATTTAGGGTTCAATTAGGCCAAATGCTTCATAATCAACAAATTCAGAAGACAAAATAATGGCCAAACGTCCAAATTAACAACAACATCAGATTATACATGGCAGAGAAGATAAATTCAAATATGGCCAAATGCTTGATAATCAACTTTGAAAAATAAACAACAAGATTAATTTAGGACAATTGACGAGGTGGGTATGAAGACGGCAGCGTTGGTGGTGCGTTGGCAGTGGTGGGCTTCGTCGCGCTGCGCAAGTGGAGGGCTTTATGGCACGGCGGTAGTGGAAGGCTTGGTGGCACGACGTCGGGTGGGGGACTGGGGTGTGCCGGAGGTGGGTCGCCGTAGAGAAGGGTCGCCGGAGGTGGGTCGCCGTAGAGAGGGGTGAGAGAAGAATTTCGGAAAGAGAAACGGGGAGAGAGAAACAAACCCGATGTGGGTTTATATCGAGGATCTTTAGCGATGGAATAATACTGTCGCTAAAAATCCGTCGGTGAAGGTCTGACTTTTACCGACGGACTTTTTAGCGACAGTTTTATTCCGTCGTTTTAATAATTTAAAAAACCTTCAAAAAATACTAATTTTCTAAAAAAAATTTGGCGACAATAACTTCGTCACTAAAAGTCTGCCGTTAAAAATCTGTCTGCAAATACTTTTACCGACGGTGACTTCTGTCAGTAATAGTATTAAACGACGGATTTTTAACGACGGGATATTGCGTCGCTTAAAGGCCTTTTTAGTGACGGAATACCTTCCATCGCTAAAAATCCGTCGCAAAATACATATTTTCTTGTGGTGAACAGTATCAAGACGACGGGTCTGCAAAAGGCCTTGACGAGTTTCTTCATAAAGAAGTTCAGCAACGACATTGTCTAGGGTAGGTAATGGATTCTGATGCAGAAGGGAGCTTTGGACAGATTCATAAGCATCAGTAAGAGACATAAGAAACTGGATAAGGTGAAGGTGGTCACGGTAAACAATAAAATGAGCTGAATCCTCAGAACAAGTCCATGATGGTTCTAAAAGTTCCAATTGATCCCAAATCCCTTGCATTTGAGAAAAGGAAGTTATTGATAGACTGACCAGGCTCTTGTTTCATCCGATGAAGGGAATCATGAAGTTGATACTGATGGGCAAGATCTGCAGTAGTGTATCGGGCTGAGCCAAAAGGTCCCAAATTTCTTTGGCAGTATTATAGTGGCCAAACTGTTGATAGACAGACGGAACAGAGGTATTACAGAACCAGGTGATTATCTTATGATTTTTGCTATCCCAATCGTCAAGTCTTTCATTGAATTTTAGTTGAGATTCACCTGCAGTTTGGACGGATATAGTAATATTGCCTGTAAGGTAGTGCCACAAAATATAATTAGAACCATCAAGGATGATAGAAATAGGCTAAGCAGGATCCATTGCAGTCACCAAGCAAAGAGATGGAGTAAGAGATAATAGAGGAACCGAATGAGAGGCTTAAAAAATAAAAGATGTGAATGGAATTTGAGCAAATGGATGGTGGGAATGAGTTCAGAAAAAAAAAATGGTGGGAACTTGTCTGGGACCTGAGAAAACCGGGTCAAAATAAAGTGAACCAGTCAAAATAAAATAAATCGGTCTAAATGAACCGAAAAAACCAAATCGGGTAGAAGGCAGGGTCAGACGGGTCAGGTCTGGTGGGCAGGCCCTGGGTTTGGATACGGGTTAGGCGGGTGGGCCGTGGGTCAGCCCAAAAAGTTTCTAAAGGTCCAGGCGCGTGGATCACTGGTGGCGCGTGAATTTGACGGCAGAAACTTGAGGTGGCGCGTGGAGGCATATAGCGATGAATCTGGTGGTGTGGTTGGCGGCGTTTTGATCAGTGAAGAAAAATGAGTCTTATGGTGGTGTTGGATTAGGGTTTAGGCTAAAAGAATTCGACAGAGGTAACAAGAAGGGAGAAAAATGAATTTGGAGTGGAAGAGGGTTGATGAACAGTAACCGTGGGCGGTGGCTTGGACAGCAGATAGTTGGTCGGATCGTCACGGCTCTAGTACCATGTTAGAAGAGAAGATATTATTGTTGTATATCACATAATATGTACAAAGAGCCTTCGTATAGGCATGGATGTGGTATCATACAAGGACTAGGAAACCTTAAAGAATATTCTAGATTAGGGAAAATAACAATATAACCCCTTGATTACATACAATCTTACAAATAATATTAACACACCAACCACCATAGCCATTGATAGCCACAACCACAATCACCAACACTGACCAATACCGTCAAACACCAACCCTCTAACATCGGTCACCACCATGATATCACCACTCCTCTAAATCCAAATCATTATCATAGCGACCACCAGTGTCCCTATAACAAACACCACAAAATGATTTCATCCATCAATTAGTTCTAGCATCTTTGATTTGTGTAGATAAATTCCAAACCAATCCAACCATTTACCCAATCAAATCAGTGAAGCCCTAATTTACAGGCTAGTTTGTTGCTACCATAGTAGTAGTTGGCCGGTGGCAGAGGATATATATTGTTCATGGTTGAGGCGCTTCTGTTTGTTGAATATAAGAGCTTAAAAGAAACTCTCAAGTATTAAAAATGAAAGAAATGAGAACCATAATGAATAAAGTTTGTCCAATGAAAATTGAAGAACTATAACATAATTGCATGCAATCATGTATGTAGTTCAAAATTTAGAAACCACAATGAATAAAGTTTGTTCAGTGAAAATTGAAGAACTCAACATTTTGGTTACTTGAGTATAGAGCTGTAAATGAACAAAGTTATTCATGAACTGCTCGTGGTTCATTTCCCAAATAACTTGTTCATGTTCATTTGTATAATATATGAACCGAACATGAACAAAATATTAGAGCTCGTTTATTAAATGAGCCGAACATGAATATTTCAAAGTGTTCACGAATGTATTCGTGAACAGCTCATCTGAATAATAACTTATTTATGATATGTTCCAAACCCAAAAGTCATATAACTTAATTATAGTATAAATTTGTTTAAACTTGGAAGCCCTAAAATCAGTTAGATAATTGGATCAAGTAAGGAGTAGTTCTGATTTGGAAATAATTGTTCTGAATGAGAACAGGATTTTTCAAGTTTGAATTCAATTCGTATAAATAAACGAATGAATTCGAGCCGAACACGAATTTTGTGAAACGAATCACGAACGAGTTCAAATACAATTTTAAAGATTAAATGAACATGAAAACGCATACGAACAAGGCCTGAAACTAAACAAACGAGTTTGAACATGTCTCTGTTCTGCTCGAACTCGATTTGTATACAATCCTACTTGAGTGGTTGAGGAGTACTTACCAAGAACAAAATTGTAAGGCAGTTATGTTAGTAGAATGATTTTTTTTTTCTATCCTTCTAATGTGTTAGACATGAACCTCTAATGAAAGCAATATTCAATTTTACTTGCCTTTAATGGGTGTAAATGAAATAAATTATGGCTAAAATGTAGGAATGGTGAAGAAAGAACAATTTTTGGCATTGTTTTAGCCAATAAATAAAGTAACACATAATTATATGTACGAGAAGAAAGCTAAATTCTTAGGAAAAATAGATTTTTTTGGAGATCAAAGAAGCTACCAAACGGATCCAAATATATTTAGTATAGATATGAAGTCATGGCATTCTTGAGTTTTTCAATGAAATTAAGGGACACTTTGAGATATAAAATGTTCAGGCTAAGTGTCCCTTTTAGTTATATTGTAGAAATGTAGGAACGATGAAGGAAGAACAATGAATGTATTGTTTTAGCCAATCAAGTGTCAACACATACTTACATGTTTTTTTTAAAAAAAATGCTAAATTCCTAAGAAAAATAGATTAGAGTTTTGGAAATCAAAGAAGCTACAAACCAAATCCAAATATATATATATATATATATATATATATATATATATATATATATATATATATATATATATATATATGGGAGCTGATCCATTGATAGCGCTAGCAAAATGGAGTATTTGCTAGCGCGACCTGGGCCGTCCATCCTGAAAGATGGACGGTCCAGATCGCGCCTTTTTCGAAAACTGTCAGTCGTCCGCGACACTATGTCGCGGACGAATTTTTTTACCTTTTTGCCCCTCCACCCGTCCGCTACATTGTTTCGCGGACGACTGACAGGCCCTGACGCATGTCAAAAAAAAGTAGTCCGCGACACAATATCGCGGACGACATTTTTTACCTTTTTGCCCCTCCATGCCGTCCGCGACATAGTATCGCGGACGAATGACAGGCCCACACATGTGTGGTATGACTTTTCTGTGTCATTAATGTGTCCGCAAGGGAGGGAAAAGAGAAGACTAGTCCGCTACATAATGTAGCGGACTAGTCTTCTCTTTTTCCCTCCCTTCTCTCATTCTGACTTCTTCTTTTTCTCTCTCTTCTTACTTTGATCCTGATGAACAAATCTTCATAAAGTTCGTTGGCAACAGATTGCCATTGCTAAAAAAGACTCCAAAACGAGCACACTCAATTAGCACATCCACCTGCAGGCTGGAACCATTCATGAAATT
Source organism: Escallonia herrerae (assembly GCA_033070095.1). Taxonomy (NCBI): domain Eukaryota; kingdom Viridiplantae; phylum Streptophyta; class Magnoliopsida; order Escalloniales; family Escalloniaceae; genus Escallonia; species Escallonia herrerae. The sequence continues at coordinate 137,003 of JAVXUP010001037.1, forward strand.
GGCTGGCAACAGATTGCCATTTTGTTCTAGGGTCTTCAACCTCCTCCATTTCTATCACCCTTTATCAAAAATGAAAAGATTTAAAAAAAAACTTAATTTCTCAAACCCATGACAACCAGATCAAAGCACATCATAACTATTTGAAGCGGCAAGATAGAAAGAGAAGGAAGAGTTTTCAAATGGTTGTGGCCTCGATCGCCACTCGCACGCTCACAAGGGAGAGAGAGAAGATGAGAGATGAGGGGGAAAGATCGTTGTGTCCTTGATCGCCGGACACGGGAGGTGCTGTCCAACTACCCCGAAGGAACCACCGTCTTGAAGGAGCTCATCCAGAAGAGAGAAGATGAGAGATGAGGGGGAAAGAGAAAATAAAAGTTGGTTGTCTTTTTTCCAGAGCTGACAACACAGATGTCTCTTTTCGAGAAAGTAAAATAGTCCGCTACATAATGTAGCGGACGGTATTTTTGTTAAAAAAACGTCTGCTACATTATGTAGCGGACGAACTTAAAAAAACGTAAAAGAAGATTTGGACCGTCCGCGATACAATGTAGCGGACGGGTGGAGGGGCAAAAAGGTAAAAAAATCCGTCCGCGACATAGTATCGCGGACGACTGACAGTTTTTGAAAAAGGCGCGATCTGGGCCGTCCATCTTTCAGGATGGACGGCCCAGATCGCGCTAGCAAATACTCCATTTTGCTAGCGCTATCAATGGATCAGCTCCCTATATATATATATATATATATATATATATATATATATATATATATATATATATATATATATATATATATATATAAACTCATGGCATTCTTGAGCTTTTCAATGAAATTAAGGGATGCTTTGGGAATCGGCCTAACTGTCCCTTTTAATTATTGTAGAAATGTAGGAATGATGAAGAAAGAACGGTTTTTGAAATTGCTTCAGTGAATAAAGTGTCAACACATAGTGACATGTATCAGAAAAAGGCTAAATACCTATGAAGAATGGACTGGGGTTCCGTAGATCAAAGAAATTACGAACTGAATTCAAATATATATAATATAAACTAGCAACGGGGGCTGCATGTGCTATGATACCAAAATACTCTTCAAAAAGAAAAAAAAAAGCTTCCATAAACATGTGGCACTCCTACAGTTTCACTAATAGTAAGACATCAAAAAAATTAGTTACCTTAGCCTAAGTACTAAACATCGTACAAATCTTGCCAATAATTTATTTAAGATTAAAAGAAAATCATTGGATCAGAGTGAAAAAGAATTTATGTGACTGGAAAGGAATGAAAAAAAAAACTCATTGGATTCAAATAACGAGGAAGTTATGGGCCAGTTTTGCACCTTTGTTCAATTTTGTCTTTTCAAAATTTTATTTTCTTTTTTCCTTCTCAAACTTTATTCTCTTAGTGTCACATATCACCATTCTAAGATAGCAAATGAAGGTGCTACACTAAAAGTAATTTTCTGTTTATATCTAATATATCTACCTCCCTATCTATCTATATGTACTATATATAAAGAGAATACTTTTGGTGTTAGATAATTACCTATGTACAACAGTAACATATAGCATTTTAAGAGAAATTTTAAAAGTGACACAAAATAAAAATTTTAAATAGCAAACGACTATATGTAAGGACATTTCTTCGAATTTTAACTTCGTAATACTGAATGTGATAATAAATATTATAGGTGAAGCTTGATTTTTTTTTTTTACAAATATAATATTATTAACTTTATTTATGTACGCGCATTGCACGTGTCAGATTATCTACCTATATTATAAAAATATACTTAAAATAAAATTTAAATTTTAGCATGATATTATAAAAATATCATATAGGCCTTTTGGTGTAATACCCTTTTTGACGATACATAACTAACTACCTATCTAAAAATTTGACACTTGACATAATATGAAAATTCTTGATCTTGAAAAATGATACAAAGCAAAAAGTTAAATACTTCGTAGTAAATAACATTTTACTACACGAGACAATAAACACTTATTCGTGATGCTTGATTATTTTTAACAAAATTCATATTATTAACTTATTTTTGCACGCGCATTGTGTGTGTTAGGGTGACCAGCAGATAGATATAATGTTTTTAAAGAAAAATGACACAAACAAAAACCTAAATAGAAATAACTACTTATAATGACATGTTTGATATCCCTAAATTAAAATTTATTTACCGAATGTGATAATAAACACTTAGACGTGATACTTAATTTTTTTTATAACAAAATTCACATTATTAACTTTATTTTTTCACACGCATTGCATGTGCAATGAGACTCGAACTATCTATTCTACTTATTAAGAGAAAATATAGTTTTGTGTAACACCATTTTGGTATTACACCAAGTAACATTCCAAGAATAATTTCAAAAATTAACTTAAAATAAGAATCTTAATTGTTAAGCAATTACCTATACAAATATGCTTAGTTTTTACAAATTGAAAATTATCAAAAAAAATATAGTTAAAATAAAATTTAAAGGCCAAGTTTGATGCAACAATAATATTTTGATAACTTATTTTTAGATACGTATGACTAACTTATATTTATGTAAATTAAGATTCATTTTACTGAATATAACAATAAACATATGTACGTGGTATTTAATTTTTTTAAACAAAATTTGTATTATTAATTTTATATCCGCACATGTATCGTGTGTGCCACAGTGACTCGTATATAATGAGTACACTTATTTTGTTGTAATATCTTTTAGTGTTACACAATTACCTTTTTACAGTGGTAACAAGTGACATTGTGAGAAAATAAAAAGTTAGTATTTATATTATTAAACAATAATAATAAAATAGATAGTAAAATAATAATATTATTTTGAATAACAAAAAAAAATTGGGCTGGGCCGACCCAAGCCCGGCCCTAAATGTTGGGCTTAGGGCCTGGGCTTGGACTGGGCCCAAATTTCCCTCATTCTGGCCAGGCCGATCCGGACCATTTGACAGCGACCCTGGCCCGTTTTGCTAGAGGCCCGATGGACTTGGGCTGGGCCGGCCCAAGCCCAGCCCATTTGACGCCTCTAACAAGTAGCAGAAAAATCGACGATCAAGTTCACCCCAAAGACTCGTCTGTACCTACAACCGGGCACCTGCAAATCAGTAGAGCTGGCAGTGTCTTTGAAAGTCCCTTCAAATTGAACCCAACGAGCACCCGCGCCCATCACTGATGGGAACCATTGTTATCTTGATCCCTAAGGGCCTAGTTCTCCGCTACTCTTGAGGCTCTATTGAAAATTTGGGCCGTAGCCATTGCTGGACAGTCTGCTTGGTTGTCCTCTTTATCCTCACAGTTTTGTGCCTGCAGGTATTATTTGCTTTGTTTTTGTTCACCGTGATGGTGCGCCGAAGATTTTTTTCTAGAGATTGCGCTTGTTGAACTCTGGTAGGACTTTTGTGTATTCTTTTTTAGGGTTTTTAGTGAGAGTAATATTGATATCCGGTACAACTTGCTGCATTTTTTAAGGGCTCCAATTGATAACAAAAAAAAAAACCACCCCCATATAGGTATTACACCCAAGCCAGAATCTATAAATAACACCGTTGCTCCCGTCAACCTTACATTGTACCACTAGGGTGACTTTTTTTTTCCAATATCTGGTCTCTAATTTGTCAGCTTAAAGGGGTTAATTGCCCCCTTATTTATTTGTTAGCTTCCCCCTTGCCCATGAATTTCTGGAATCCTTGTTTATGTATTTTAATTGTTTAGTTTGTCTGTGTCATACTTATTAAGTGGTGTGCTTTTGCCCTATTATGTGCTTGAGATTAAATGCTCAGTGTTCTATATTTCTTTCTTTTCTTTTGGCAATTTGGTTCACTTGATTCTTGGGTTTTTAGGATTAAAAGAAAAGACTGTAGGCTGTGATAAAAGGTCTATCAACTTTTGATCTTGATTTGTCTTAGACGAGTTCTTTGTTATCTGATGTCCACGTTATATCCTGGATATAAGTTCTCTTGGTTGAGCTCTTTGTCAGCACAATACAAACTATGATTGTATTAAATTTACAACTATTAGACAAGCTAAGCACCATCTTTAGGACGAAAGAATTAGAGCTGAAGAAATTGTTTCTATAAAGAACATTTTGCTTGATGAGAGACTGAAACGGAATAGGACCACAAGGACGCTTTTTGTTTGGGGCTTGAAACGATAAAGTCTTGACCGTGGGAGATTGATTTTCTTTTTGAACGATGAAGCCTGGACTGTGTTAAATTGACCTTTGCCTGATGCAGTTACCGATCAGTTACCAGAATTCGAGTGAGATGAGTGTACCTTAAGGACTTTATAGGTACAGCTTACAAGGAAGAATTTGGTGGCTGCCTCTTTTGAAATCATCAACTCTTCAAGGAATGTTGAATCAGAATCTCCTACCATTTAAATTGGAGAAATTAATGGTCTCTGTAACATGCTTACTAAGTCATCTCAATGTGACTGGAAACCTGTTCTTACACTTCCCCATCGGCCCATAAATGCAACCTCCTGAGTTGATTTATTGAGGATTAATTAACTTAGAGGGTACACGTGATGTGCACATTCTCTTCGTCACTTCAGAGCTATTTTGTCAACATGTTGTTCATCTGATACTTTCACTTGTTAGTGGAGGTGCTAGAGAGTTTTCATCTGCTACTTTGTATCATGATCTGAGAGGAGTTTAGCATTTTCCGAGCAAAATAAAAGAGGTTGTTTCACCTTTAGATGCTGATTATGTTTTTATCCAGAGTGCACATGTGAATAATCTAGGTGTTATATATTCAAAAGCTTGTACAGATTAACAGCTTGTTGTTTTAATAAAGAAGAAACCTTTAACGTTCCTTGTTTTGTCTAGTCCATAGTGAATCAGCTATATGGAGTAATAATGGCATAATAAGCGTGCCCTTTGAAAATGGGAGGAGAGGGTCTGGTTTTCATCATTATTTTCTCTTCTTAATCTGTTTAAAGGGAAGATGGGCGGGATCAAAGGGTTAAGCGTCATGCGTTCCCAGAAGAATTGCCATTATGATATATTCCTAATAGCATTGCTTATAAGTTATGTCTAAAGTTCAATCACCACATGCTCTAGTTTTCCACATTGTCCAAATTCAAAGCCCATTTACATGATCCATGTAAACTGCAACCTAACACATTTCGTGAAAAGACTTAGTATAGTATAGTACACCCTTAGTTGCACAAAGCAGGGGCGGGAGCGGGAACAGGGGCGGGGGAGCGTAAGCACCAAGAAGAATCTGAGGTTGGGAGTGGCTTGAATAAATAAATGCGTAAAGAGTATTATCATTTGTTTAGTATAGTTTACATAGCCAGCAACAATAGGCAAGGAGGCTTTAAGGACTCGAAGGAAGAGAGACAAGGAATTGAGTTGAAAAGGGTTTGATTTTCAGGTATTCTCTCACTTGTTCCACGCATCTCTATCCAGCTAACAGGATCGAGTTCCCATATTAGCTAGGGGCGAGATCCCATGGAGCTTCTAACTTGGGATCTCAAAAGCGAGTTTCTGAGAGAGAAACATCACCTTATTAGAGTTTCCTGCAACTAAGAGTACACCATCTCTTACTATTCTCTGGTAGTGATGTTATATACGCAGTTCACACCTGGTAGGCTGTCAGTATCACATTAAGCTACTTTTTCCTAACCCTCGACACCCTACTCTTTCTTCGAACTTCAGTGACGCCCCAGCTGAGTTTCTCTGCATCTCTTTCTGATCAACGGGCATCCTCCTCACCCCTGACGACCCAAAAGTAGAGATCAGATAAATATCACTCTTCGCTCTGGTATACTTATGGACCCCTCATAAATAGAAGCTTGGGTTTCAAAACCTCTTTACAATAGAAAGTTGGTTTTAATGTCATTGACTTCTAGTCCACTTGTTTTGGTGGAACGTGGATCCATTTATGTTGTAAAACTTATGTAATGATACACTAGTACTGCACATACTTTAGAGTGAATGAACATCACCCTTTGGTAAATTCAGCAGTAGGAACTTTTTATATGTGAACTTGGACGTATCTGGGAAAGTACCTGGTGTTTATTTAACAATGGACACAGATTTGTATAGATGACATCGTCTGTGTACGTGCTCGCTGTGTGTGAGTGACTTGGTTGTTCATTTTGTTGTTGTTTCTACTTTGTTCTTTCAAAAGTTTTATGGGTTTTATTTTTGTCTTGTGAATGGAGTTTTTGGTATCACTATTCTTTCTTTTCTTTTTCTTTTATGGGTTCCTTCTTTATCTAGTCGGTAGTGGTTCAGATGTGGCATTTTGACAATGATTTGGATGTGACAACATATTATGTCGCATATAAAAAAGTATTTATGGAATAGTTAACTAAGCACACTTCTTCATTACATTCTTGTTACAGATTCTATATCTACGTATTCTAGAGAGTTTTATCATAGCTTTGGCTCATCGGTGCTACTGACTTGACATATTGCATAGTATGTTCCATGATCTTTCCGTGACATAGCTATGTTTTTCATGTCTGTACTCAGTAGTTTGCTCCATACATTCAGGTTGAATATATTGCCGTGATGCCACGAAAGCCAACTAGTCGTGGCATGTTACAGAACCCTCCGCCTTCTACTTTCTCTCGATTCGCTCGTTCACAGGCTTTAATTGCTTCTGCTTACAGGTCCAAGAGGAAGATTAATAAATCTAAATTTTATAAGAAGAGTCGTTCCAACTTTTCAGGTATCATTATGACCATCAAGTACTGTTATTTCCTCTTTGGACATTGAGTTTTTTGTTACTCTGATGATCATTGGATGCTTCTTTTATGTGAACTATATTGGTCGTGATGCTCATTAGATGCTTCTTTTATGTGAACATTATGGGGCGTGATGCTCAGAGATTCTGAATTTTTTCTAGGTAATGGATTTGAAAATCATGCTTCGGATGAGAATAGTGAACAGGCTGAATCTTCCGACGAAGACTTTGATGTAAGCTACTTATTAGCATATGACTGAGAGGAGGAGCCTAGTTAGTGGCTATATTGTACTCGCTTGATACAGTTATCCGACAATTTTAACTGGAATTTTTTCTTTATTTTTAAGGGAGTTGTTCAAGCAGATTTTGCCTTCTTTGATCCGAAACCTAGTGACTTCCATGGAGTGAAGATCCTACTGCAGACCTACCTTGACGAGAAACAGTGGGATGTGAGTGGTTTCGCAGACCTGATATTGGGACAAACCACAGTAGGGACTGTTATTAAAGTGGAAGACGACGAAGACGATGGAGTTTACTCGGTTGTTACTGCTCTTAACTTGGGAAGATACAAGGCAAGAAACAAATTTTGTACTATTTCACTGTATTTAACTTGATTTTATATTGTTATGGAACTGTTGTAGCAGCCAGCCTGCTGCCAATCACGTGCTGCAACGGGGTAGTAAGGATGCTGCATCATTTCTATAATAGTGAGGGAAATTGCATATTCAACTAAGATGGCAATTCACATCTATATAGTGATTGGCAACAGCAGAGTTGACACCCTTAAGCGTTAAATTCTGTTTCTCTACGTACCAGGATCATAAATGCATTGAGGAGATTAAGGAGTTCCTGCGTAAATCATGCAAGGAGGAAGATATAATGAACAACTTGAGATCATATTTGGGAGAGCAAGCACAAGATGTGGGTCTCTTGATCTCACAGCGTGTGGTGAATCTTCCTCCTCAGCTTTTGCCACCCATGTACGATGCTCTCTTTGATGAAGTCTCATGGGCAACAGAAGATGAGGTTAGAGTCAAAAACTTTTTGATGATGATGCTCATCACCTTGGGGGTTTGGGGGTGGGAGGGGTAGAACACTATCGAATTCACTAGAAAACTTGTGTTTTTGTTTATGAAGCCGACAGAAGAGCTCCGGAATTCATTCTGCTTCAAGTATTATCTCTTGATCAGTAGAATATACAAGGTGGAACTGTTTTAGTTTCTTAAGCTTCTGGTTGAGATTTTGTTTTTGATTTCCTCATATGTCCTCTCATATTTTTTTCCCATGGCTTCTTGACGTGAACGTGCAGCATAAGTCTGCAGACCAGCAGAAGAGGCAGAAAAGTGATGAAGCCATAGTATACGTTAAGCCAGAAGATGAAATATTCCACAAAGTACCCGTGCGTTGCTTCTATAGACCTTTACAGAAGTATCTCATAGTTCAGCATCTGACTCCTTCAATTTGCATCTCAGCTCAGCTCCTGGTCCTTCAGTTTCCATTTGCGCACTCAGCAGCTTGTACCTCATGAGGCAAGAAATGGTTTTCCAAGCCTTCCATAGCTTTTTGAATTAACTAGATGCTCATTGACCAATGCATTTCAAACTTTGTCTATTATTTCTCTGCGCACAAATATTAGCTCAAGTGCAAAAAAGCAAGGCAGTTCTTCTATTTCTTGAAAAGATGGAAGCCTGTATCAAACTACTAGGGTATTTTGTCCTTTTCCATTTTTGGGTGCGAGTGAGGGTAGATCTTAAGTACTTTCGTAAGTGCTACGTTTTTTGGGGAGGGCTCTTCAATGCGGAAACAAAGTGCCGCCTTCAAGTTCAGGCAAGCTCCGAAGTTTACTAATAAATAAAGCAATAGCCTTATAATCATGTATCCCTAATGTTCATCCTTGTAATTAAACTGCTTTACAGTGGAAATGAGCCGACAGCACATACCGTTTACAGAAACATAGCTGCAGAAATACCTCTATATTTTACCAAAAAAAAAAAGAAATACCTCTATATTGTGACAATAAAAAACTTCACAGGACAACTCTTCCCCCATTCTAATTATGCTATTGGCAATGCTATGAAATGTGCTATTATATACTTCTCTGAGTTATGCTTTTATGATTCATGCCCTATAAAACAGGAGGTTCCTTACATTTATACTAATTTTAATGTTGCAGCTAAAAGATTACCAGTTAATGGGTTTGGTCATGGCTGTCGAAGCAAGCAAGGTATCTGCTTTTCGGGGACAACTGAAATCTTTGATAGATGAACCGTGATGCCACATTAGAAGGTATACCAATATTCTTATCACCATCATGTTTTCTTCTCTAGTTCTGCATAAAGTTGCATCTTTATTTTGATCTTTTACGCAACTTTTTACAGGTCCAGGTATGGTATTGTTTGATCAGCAGCAGTTATCTGATAACCGCTCCGTGCCTGTTTCTTCTTCTGGTACATGAGTGCACCGGATTGGGAGTAAATCGGGCTGGATACCTGAAATTTTGTCTTGCATTCCCTTATTTGTTGTTTTTTTTTTAATCTTATATCTTACACTTTGTGCTGAAACTTATCAAATTTAGTTAGGCATATCATTCAGCTGATTCTAGGAAAGAGATGTAGTCTCTCATTTTTGGTTGGTAAGGATCTCGGTCTATCTTCTTCGTGAATCATAGCCAGAGCACAAAAAAATCATGGCTTGGTAATCTCAACACCAGTAGGCGTACATGCAAATGAGAAGTTGGATAGCTTTAGCGTTGGAAAGGGTATAACCCAGTGATTAAGTCGAGTCCAAGGCACCTCGATGGCCAGGGCGACTTTAACTTACCAAATCTCTCTAAAGCAACAAATGCTCCTTTACAAATCTTCTTGCTTTTTGCGATTTCACTTTTGCTCCCGCTTTGAACTGGCTATGTCCAAGTTGATCAAGTTTGAAGATTCATAGACCAGATTCTTCACGGGGAGATTAAGGAGCTACTAGAGTTCAGTTGATCTGTAGTATGCCTAAGCTAACAAAAAATTGTGGCCAAACTTGGCAGCCAAATTAGAGAATTGGGAGTGGTTGTGGGTTGCAAATAGTTACGGTGGGTGAAAATGAGACTTTTACCACCAAACATGGTGCTTTTTTTTTTTTTTATTCCATCTCAAGCTGAAGCTTAACCATTAGGGGTAAGAACACATGTGGGGGTACTTGGGTAGACATGAAGCACATGGTAGGGGTTAGTACTGCTCACTATCCTGTGACTCCTGCCCTGCCTTGCCTTGCCTTGCCTTGCCTTGGACACTGATGGATCAACTTGGACATTGATGTGTCAAAAAGTGTTTCATAAAGATCTTAATCATACGAGGCAAATTGGGTAATGGACCAAGGTGCTGTCTTCTGCAAGATCTTGCATACAAAGATCTGCTCTATTTAATACCAATACATTACAACATCCGGGACACACCTACCAAGAAAATACTTTCAAAATGCACGTTTTAGGGCCAAAAAAACATTACAAAAAGAAAAAAGTGTAATTGAGATTACTTACTTTTACACTAGGGTCTAAGTTCAAGTAAACTTCCAAGTTGATAAATTGGAGGCAGAGCTTCATGGCTTTCCTGGCTTCCATTTCCCCTTTCCCTTTTCAATATGGTTAATAATCAGATTTTACTAGTATTAGAAGTAATAGATTTTCTCAAGAAAGAGAACTTAGGGTTCATTACAACATACATTGACCCCCTTAGTATTATGGAGTAGTTACTTGAGCTTTACAATTCTCCATTTAACCTCAAGATGCCTTGTTGAAAACTCTATTAGGCAACGCTTTTGGAGTTTCAACGGAGAATGGTAGAGCTCAATTAACAATTTCGTTAATTTTTTTGACAATTTGATAATACTATTACACATCGACCACTATTTTACGCAATCATGGCTGCATCGATTGCCGGAAGCAACGTTCGCCCAAGTTAACCTTCTCTCTCCAAAAATCTAGAACGTGGTTTATTTTGTTACTCGACCTAACAAAACGAAGGGAAAAACTTTGGTCCATATCAGGCTCACGAATCTAAATATGGTCACTATTGTATCTCGACTCTCATTGCACATAGTTTTGAGTTTGATTTTTTCTACTTTCCATTTAGTTCATTTTCTGAGCAAAAGATACTTCTTCTTATTTAAAAACTCCGGGGGGGGGGAAGACAAAGCTTTCAGTGCAGTGAATAATCTAACATACAAAGTGAAAGTAGTACTTGTATTCATCGTGTACCAATGATGCCATTAGTAGGAGACCTCGTGTTTGAGCCGGAAATATGACTAATTAGTGAAAGTGCATCTACTAAGTACTACAAGTACAAGTACGAATATTCTTTGGCCTGACAACCAGAAAAAAAAAATAGAAAAAATGAAATACTCCAATAGGAAACGCGGGCTATCATATCTACTGTATTATATTAGTCAAAACTCAAAAGCAGAGGAGCGTTTGCTTTTGGTCAACACATGAGGACTAAGGGTGTGTTTCGTTTGCTTTTCCAAAACGGTTTTGGGGCTTCCGAAAGTTACTAAAAATTACATCAAAAAGCTGTTAAGAGGGTGGGTTATTGTGTGTATTCAATATTCAGTCTATGTTAGATGATGATTGGATTGTATCTATATTATTCAAAACTTGTTGGGGAAGCTGAATTAAACCTTTGTTATCGTACCAAAGTAGCGTATCGTATTGGTATAGTGTTTGACATAATTTTTGATATTTTAAATTTAATTTAACTCTATAATTTGTGACCAATGTGACGTTTGCTAGACAGTTTTAATTTTTTTTTCAATTTAAACTTGTTCTGGAGTTCCCCCCCCCCCCCCCCCCCCTTCTAGAAAATTTCGGGAACGTTTGAAATCACTTAAGGTTTCCAATTTTTGTAAATTGGAGAAAAAAATGCGTTTGGCACAGTTTTTTTTCTTCCAGTTTTGAAAATCAGTTTTTGGAACTCCTATTTTGGAGTTTTGAGTTTCCAGCTTTGGTTTTTGTTTTGAGACTACCGCCACCGTCACCAAAGAAATAACTCAAAATAAAACTGAATAATCAAACACCCAAAAGAAAAAATTCAAAATAAAAACTGCGTAATCAAATACACATTTGTTTTTGTAAAAAAATAAAAACTAAACTGGTTTTGATTTTTATTTTTTTAAAAACTAAAAACCAAAACCTTTATTTTAGAGTTTTGGTTTTGATTTTTTTGAAAACTGAAAGTCAAAACCTAAACTGCAAGTGATTTCAAACAAACCCTTCTTTTGAGAGTTTTGGGTCTTCGATTTTAGTTTTTGTTTTGAGATCCAACCTTCAAACTTCGTTGGAAGTAACATATGACCCCTATCTTAATAAAACCCACTCCTTTGGTGGTCACTTCCACCACTGCCATCAATTACCTTCAACCTCCACTCCACTCCACTCCCCCCACCCCACACCCACCTCACACGCCTGCCCCCCTAAACATCGACAACGACCCCACCACCACCATACCTAATATTACGTCACCACCATGGCCACCATTCCCCCAACCAACGCAACCCCACGCCACGCCACTCCATACACACACACACACACACGCCCCACCATCAGTTATTATCATTGTCGTAGTCATCTAATCTAAACTCGTTGGTGATCAGGTATCTAGGTCAGCACTATCAATTCCTTCTATCCGCCACCACACTGTTGTCGCCTACATATCTGCAGTATCGCCATCAGTTCCTCATGTCCGCCACCACCACCAAAAATTACTTCCCTCCATGGTGACCACCATCAATTTCCTCATCGACTACAGCCCTATGATCAATTAATGCCTTACATTTTCAAATTTCTATATGCAACGACACCACAATCATTAGATTTGTGGGTTGTAACTTTCAAGTGTCCACCGTGTTGTGTCTCGGACGACATGGACCAGGTCGTCGTCATTGTCTATGGATCAGCTCGTGAGGTAGTAGCGAGCAGTGGTGTTGTGAGTTTTATGGTGGTGTTGTTCTACTGAAGGCATGAAGTAGAATAAGAAATATGAGAACACTACATGACATGTGGCTACAAATCGACCAAAAACCCGTGCCACTAATCAAATAGTCGCTGCCAAAAGGCCAGCGGTTCCCTTGCACTGTTGACATACAGTGGCGATCAGACGTGCTTACCGCAATAGTCTACCACTAGTATTTCCATTTCAAAAATTTCCCTTCACACTTGTCTATAGTTGTGGCCATAGAAAACGATAGCGTTTTTGAAACTCCTATTTTAGAGTTTTGAATTTTTCAGTTTTGGTTTTTGTTTTGAGACCACCGCCAACCGCCACTGCCATTGCCACCGCCACCGTCATCAAAATAAAAAATTCAAAATAAAAACTAAATAATCAGACACCTAAAAGAAAAAATTCAAAATAAAAACTGTATAATCAAACACCAATTTATTTTTGTAAAAAATAAAACTAAACTTGTTTTGGTTTTTGTTTTGTTTTTTTAAAACTTAAAATCAAAACTGCAAGTGATTTCAAATAGACCTTTCATTTTAGGGTTTTGGGTCTTTGATTTTAGTTTTTGTTTTGAGATCCAACCTTCAAAATTCATTGGGAGTAACATATGAGCCCTATTTTAATAAAACCCACTCCTTAGGTGGTCATTTCCTGTAACGACCCCGAAAATCCGGAGCTCCGCCGCCCCGAACTCCCGGGTCGATAACCTACCGGATCACATCAAACCTGTCAAATCTATTCACTAACACATATCCCAAATCATCTAATTCAACATCAACTCAATTTCTTCAAAATACTAGATCACAAATTGCTTAGCTTAAACCATTACAACTTAGGTTTTTCGGAATTCAAAATTTCCTAAGAACGAATTTCCAGTACCGACTCACGCAGGGGTCTCATTACCTAGTAGTGGTGGGCTCACCGGAACCTCACGCAGACTCTAACCCATTCCCGAACCTACTATAGCTTATCATTACCTGCAGAAGGGAGCCAAACGAAGGGTGAGCTTTTGAGAGCCCAGTAAGGTCGTACAAGGACTACAAAGAGATTATAACACGACTCCGAAAAATTCAACCAACGATGATTTTCAAAAACACTTCGAACTCAATGATTACCCAAAATGATCAAAATTCATCAGAAATAGATGCCCAAAATAAATATTACAATCAGAACAAAATCCAAAACGATCAATAGAAGATCCTTTTCAAGTCAGCATTTTCAAGTACCACGAAAATTTCCCTTGCTCAAGGGATTTCAATCCGAGCAGAAATTCATTTAAAAAATACAGCAAGATTTCCCGAGGAATTTTAACCCAAGCAGAAATCAAATAAGATAATATGATAAAGGCTTGTCAAGGGATTTCAACCCAAGTACAAATCCTTCTAGCTAAGTACAATGAATATTTGTCAAGAGCTTTCAACCCAAGTACAAATCATTCTAGCTAAAAAAAATTAAAAATCAATATTGATCCTGGGCAATTGCAATGCCATTATGGCAAGCTCATATAGTGTACACATGCATGATGTACTAAATAATTACTACTCCACTTAGGTACTAGCCTACGTTTCATGCAGGATTCAACCACCTTATACCGCCTCCCCACTAAACAGGTATCCAGGTCAACACATAAATTAACAATATCAATGAGCGTTAACATAAGTTCATATCCCCGAAATCAATTCGGTTTCTCATAACAATAATCATATTGACATAAGTCAGCATTCGGAATTTTAAGAAGAAATCAGATTTTCAGAAGAAATTAGAACTTCAGAAGAAAAATCACAGATAAACAACAAAAACGACCGCAAATAATTATCGAATATAATCATATCAATTCGAAAGAATAGATACGAAAAATAATCACTGATAAACAACAAAAACGACTGCGAATAATTATCGAATATAACATAACAATTCGAAAGAATGGATACAGACAATTATCAAATTTGCTCAGCCCGCAATAACATGCGAGCATCACAAGATTTCTAAATAACCGATTCAGGTTCAACATTAGGATTTTCTGGGCAAGAACATGCTGATATCAATACATAACTTAGAGTTCGGCATTAGCTGTAATTATATCAAAGGAGTACTTACGAGTACAAGTAATCAAATAAGGGTTCGGACAAAAGTCCTTACCCAAGGTTCAGATAGAATCCCTTACCTGGATCCGTAGCTAAATTATCCTAACCGGAAGTCTTTAGCTTTAACCTAAACGGAATAATCGAACCATTAGAATACAGCCTACAGAACAAAAGTATAACATAATACGAACTCACGCATGCTCCCAAAATAAACCACCCCTTACTGGGTATGTAAAATTACCGAAACGCCCATAGGGTGTAAAATTACCAAAATGCCCCTCTCGGACTTAAATCACCCAAACGGCCTTCCCGTAAGTAGAATCACTGAAATAAGCTTCTCATATATAAATTTATGCAAAAATACCTTTCTTAGGTCAAATTACCAAAATACCCCTTCGGGGTGGCAAATTACCAAAATACCCCCGTTACACTTACATTCTCAAAATGACTTTTTCATAAGCAAAGTCACTAAAATAACCTTACTGTATGTAAATTTACTTCAAAATACCTCTTATAAGTAAAATTACCAAAATACCCCTTCGGGGTGGTAAATTACCAAAACACCCCTGGGGGTTTCCTGCACCGAAAAATATCAAAATATCTTAAAACACTATTTTAAACATCCTGATGTTATTTCTGGCCTAAAAAGTATTTTTGAGAATTTTTGCCCGAAAATCTCGAACTAGTGTCCGGATCGAGCGCTAAAAGGATAATTTCGCGAAAAATACCTATTGGCCTCGGAATGGCCCAAAATTTTAGATAATGAATCATATCTATAAAATATGGCTTCCATAAAATTTTCAGGTTAAAATAACTTGGTTTGATATGCTAAATAAATCGATAAAGTTCTTTAATCAGTACCCCAATTTAGCGCTCTTTGCGGACTCCAAAAATTTCCAAATTTTTCCAGAGCATAGATCTCATAAAATTATTAGGGGTTTTTGTTTTTAATTTTGTCTAATTTTGGCTCTAGATATTTATGAAAAATCATGGAGAAATATGCCTAAATTAATTTTATATATTTAATAACAAAACAGTTACTGTTCAAATTAAGGCACCTACTATTTCACCTTCAAACACACACAATTCATCTTCAACCTTCAGCCAAGACACGTTCATCCCACAAACACCTCACGAAACACCAATTGATTCACTTTTAACACCATCCAAATCACTATAAATCCGTTATACTAGCTTAAGTATATTCCAACACACACTTAAACCCGTAATTCACACAAAATTCACAAATCCGTAACCCATATGTTCAAGAACACACACACATGGCCCTCACAATTTCACACACTAGATCACAAACCAATTTAACACCGTAAAGGAAATGAATACCTTCAAAAGTTTTGCATAATTCCTCTTCTTCTTCCTCCGATTTCTCTCTGCCTCTTCTCTCTTTTCTTTTCCTTCTCTTTTATGTTCTTTTTGTTTCTATTTTCTTCCACTGTTTCTTCTTCTCTCCCCGAATTTCCCATTTTCCCCTTTTTGGTTTCTTTTTCTTTCTTTGCCCGGAATCATTATCCAAATCCAATCCCCAATATTTAATAGTTTCTCTAGCTTAGTCATTAACCAAGGAGGAGGTGTCAAAATTCCAAAAATATGGTTTCTAAATTATATTTATAAAATTACACAAATGCCCCTGGAGTTTTTCAAAATTACGAAAATGCCCTCGAACATTTAAAAAATTATATTTTTGCCCCAAAATCATTTTAAGCTCCCATACTGTACTAATACCCGAGCATTGCTCAAAATTAGTTCGCATTTATTTTTCGGGTCATCGATGGCTATTTTAACCCGCTCCCAAAGTTCGGGATATTACATGTCCATACTAATAAAACCCATTCCTTAGGACTTGGCACCGTGGACTTGATGTGAACTAGTGTGGTGGTGATCCGCTAGTGTTGTTAGTTGGAGAGAGTGGATCCATGATTGTTAAGAGAGTAGATCTTTAATTAACCGGTTTTTATGAGAGTGAGAAAGAAGGGGCGACAGATGTGGAGAAGAAGAGAAAGAAGGCAGATGTCTTAGGGTAAGGCATTTATATACCAATAATCGGGTAAACCTGGGTAACCTGTCAACTAACCCGGACCATCTGAAAGATATGGTTCGGTTCGTTTATGAGTCTAATTTTCACAGGTATCATATATACGTACCCATACTTTTGGTATTTGATAGGGTACGGATCGACTATGGGTACCGACAGAAAATTGCCAGGTCTACAAGCAACCAACCTTCATGCTCTTTAACGGACGTGAAAGCAACGCCTATGAGCACTTAACTAGATTTATAGGCTCCTTAGAGCAGTATGGTCCTGAAGACAGTTTGAAACTTGGGGAAATTCACAAGTCCTTCACAGGCCTTGCCTACACCTTGTAGATCCCTAAGGGGACTGTACATTCCTGGAATGCCATGCTGTGACTCTTTCTAGACAAACCATTACGAAGCTGAAAGAGTCGCCATCGTCAATATTGCTGGCATTCGCCAGAATCATAGGAAGGACCTAAATAATTATGCGTACCCCTTCCACCTTAAATGCCTTGAGGGCACAGACTTCAGCAAGGATGAGACGCTAGTCCCCATCTGTATAAAGAACATGAGTGATGTATATCGTGTTCATATCTAGAACTTACAACTGAAATCTTGGGGACACCTCAAAGAGACAGCTCGCCGCACTTACGAGTCGGTCAACGTTATTAAGCCATGGAAGCCTCGCCTTTAAAATACTCTCCTTGTCACGTCTGACCCTTCCAAGAGTCGGACCAACCATAAAAACAACAACTACAACAACCTCAAGTGTCAATCATAAGAGGGGGACTGATGCCCCGACAAGAGAAGACAATGGGAGCTTGCCCTCGAATACCCATGAAACCTCAAGACAGTGAATGAGCTATCAAAGGATTGGATTGAGCATGACAACAACTTTCATCTACCACAGAGACAACTTTGCAAGAAAGGCCACTTCAGGCGACCTCAAGTTATGAAAAAACAACGATGTGTGGGGGGACCCCTACTCCCTCATGGTAACAACAGAAGAGAGCATCAGGTACTCATGGCCATCACCGACCATGTTGAACCACCACCACCGAGGTCTCGACAAACTCTGATCGGACCTCACGTGCCTTTAACTGGCCAACCAATAACTACCTTTAGGCAAATGATGAAGATCAAAGGATTCTTTGATTAAAAAGTGTTTTCACATGTGGCAAGAACGTACCTGTCTAATTGCTTGATTGATATCCACACAGGCCTGGTTCCAAAATGCTTTGCGTTTAGGCCAAGCTCTATCATCTCTCTCCTACTTCCTTAGTTTTTTCAGAGAAGACTCACCGCCAGTCGAGTGTCATAACCGACCATTATTCTTGGAATGTCTTATTAATGGCACAGGGTTCACTATTCCCTGGTAGACTGTGGTGCCTCGGTCAACATCATACCCCCTCATCACCTTGTAGAGGGCCGACATCCCTGCAAGGAAGATTATCTGTGACTTGATCAAGATCACTGTCTTTGGACAAGATCTTCAGGCGACCCTTGGTCATAGAACTGTCGAAATTATGATTAGCCTTGTATGTCGTGACACTACACTCTCCCTCATTTGAAGAGAGGTATTGGTTACCCTCATTCACGAGTATCGCAATGTACTAGCTTGGAGTAATAACGAAATACCCGGGTTGGACCCTGCACTTGTCACACATCACTTCAACATTGCTAACTGGTCCATCTCTGTCAAACAACACCCGTGGACCTTCTGCCTCGAGCTTGAGTTAAAGCTTAAAAAGGAGATTTAACATCTTCTATAGGCCAATTTCATTGAACCTATCACTCATCCCATCTGGCTGGCCAACACAGTTCATGTATGTATTGTCTTTCGGCTCTTGAACAAAGCGTGCCCTAAAGACAAGTTTCCCTTGCCTAACATTGACATGCTCACGGAGGCCGCCGTTGGATTTAAAACCTTATCTTTCATGGATGGTTTCGCGGACTATAAGCAAACCTAAATGAATCCCAAGGACTCTACCAAGATAGCCTTCCGCACTCCTATGGGAAACTTCTGTTAGAAAGTAATGCCTTTCAGCCTCAAGAATAAGGGTACTACCTATCAGTGAGCGATGGCAGCCATCTTCCATAAAAGGATACATCAGACAGTGGAAGACTATGTCGATGATCTAACTATCAAGTCCAAGAAGAAAAGTGATCAGCTCACCAACCTCTAAGCAGTTTTTAATCGTTGTCGTTAGTACAACATGCGAATAAACCCGCTGAAATGTGCCTTTGGAGTGTCCTTTGGCAAGTTACTCGACTTTCTGGTTAGTCGACATGGCATCGACATCGACTCTTCTAAAGCCACCTCTATTAAAGAGATGCCTCATTCATGAAATACTAAGTAGTTGAAGAGCATTCTTGGCAAGGTTTCTTACCTTTGCCGATTCATTCCCGAATGGCCGAACTTATTGCACCATTCTAATACTTGAAGTGCAAGAGTGCCCCATGGAGTTGGGGTTCACCCCAACAATAAGTTTTTGAACATATTAAGTCAGTCATCATGTCACCCTAGACCATGATAGTGTCTCAACAGGGTATCACACTCTTATTATACTTGGCCTTCATGCCCAGGTCCATATAGGTTTTACTTGCCCAAGAGGTGGATGGGGTGGAACGCCCTGTTTATTACCTCAGCCGGACAATCAGGGGACACAAGGCCAATTACTTCGAGCTTGAGAAGCACTGTCTAGCCTTAGTATATGCCTCATATAAATTCAGACACTATTTTTTGGCGCACCAGATCATAATTATCACCAAGGCCGATCCATTCTGGTACATGCTCACTTGCCCTGCCTTGTCTGGGCGACTCACCCACTAGTTGCTGCTCCTGGCCGAGTTCGGCCTGACAATAAAAAGCCCTACAGCTATATGGAGTCAAGCACTTGTTGACCTCTTGGCCTTCTTCCCACGCCAACATTATGAGCCGATCTCGGAGCAATTGCCTGGGAGGAGACAACCCTGATCAATGATATTAATGAATATGGACACTTGGGTTTGACTGCTCAGCCACTAGCAAAGGTCCCAACGGAGTACTCTTTTAGCAGAGGGTGCCGACATAGTCCTTCAAAGCTCGAATGGTATTAGTGTAACACCCCCAGATTTATTTTTGGTGCGTTAATGCCAAATACATAGAGGTCAGATAAAGTCCTATAATTATCATAAGACTCCAAAATGGTAATTCAGATACCTTAAAATATCAGAAAAACTGAGTCAGAAAACCTTTAATTTTATCATAAATCTCTTAAATGGTCAATCAGAGCATATACTAATAATTCCCAAAATACATCAATATTTGACATAGGGGCCCAAAACTTTTATACAATCCAAAATTTCTCCAATACAGAGTTTCAAAACAAAACCTAAGTAACACTAACTTGTCTTAGTTGTTACACTTAAATGTCAATACTAACTCTGAAATAAGGCAGCTAACTCTTAGTCACACAGCTAGCCTTTTGAATCCGAAGTCCCACCTACTAATCACCTGAAAGGAAAAAAAATCATAAGGGAATAAGCCAAATGCCAAGTAAGGTCACTCAAAGCACCAATCAAACAAAACAAAAATATCTAAGAGACGAAATTTCGGAAGCACAAAATGTTTCAACAGAACGGATAATCAACTAGATTTCAAATGTCAAACTATATCTGAATACAAAGACAGACACAAAAGTTTTCAACGGAACTAAAAATCAAACAAGATTTCGAATGTTAAAACATATCTGAATAACAAAATTTCAGAGGCACACCAGTTTCAACTAAACAGAGATCAGACCAAATATCAAATGCCAAAATATATCTGAGTACGGAAATAGACACTAGAGAGCCATTCATAAAGTAGTCACATACGTCATTCCTAACATATGAGGACGGTTCAGAAAGTGGTCACATACGTCATTCCTGACATATGAGGCCGGTTCAGAATGTAAGATCGTGATCTCTAGCTCAACTTCCCTGAGCTAGCCCACGTTTCAATCCACGTGGGTAAGTCAGAAATAAGTCACATACATTGTGACATGGCTCATAAAGTCACCAAAACAAAATCTCAAAATAACCGTTATCAAATATCGGACATTCCAAACCATATTCAAAGGTTTCAAAATAACATTATCAAATTACGGACTTGTTGAACAATAAGTAGAGTTTATGAAATAATGACAATCATAAATAACTGAAACGAGTGATATCAATATGTCAAATTCTGAGGTCAAACAAATTCGACGAAATTTGATTTTCACAAATCATAGAATTGACAACAAGTCATTCTTAACAAAGTGTAAAACAAAAAGGAGAGGAAGAATCACTTATCTCCATTTGAAGAAGTTCGAATATCAAAAGAATCTAAAGACTTACATGAGTGATTGGTCCATCGCTGATTTGAACTTCGAAGATTAAACCCTTACCTTAGCCAAGCTTTTGAGAATTACACTCCTCAAGCTCCACTTTAGAACTCCCAAACTTTCCAAACCTTCTTCTTATTCTCTCTCTCACTCGCAAAAGAAGAAGAAGAGAACCCCAAAAAAAGGCTAGAGAGGAAATAAGAGGACTATTTATAGGAGACAATTTTTTTTAAGTTTCTATTCCACCAAAAATATTTTTCAGTTGACCAAATCCAACAGAGGTGAAAAATTACACTATTCATTCAAAGCAATACAAGTTTAATTCGACTAAATCTTTCAATCGTTTCTTCTCTTGATTTAAACACTTTTCATTGGATCGAAACACTTTTAAGTCGACCGAAAACACCTTTAATTCGACCAAAAACACTTTTACGTCGACCGAAAACACTTTTAATTCTACTGAAAATAATTTTGAGTCGACTAAAAATACTATTCATTCTACTAAAAGTTACTGTTCATAAACTAAAAACTTTAGAAACTTGCTTTCGACCGAAAACTATGGTGTGGTGAAAGAATGGACCAACGGAAGGAGCGTGGTAGTGTGACAGAGAGCCAGGGGAAGCAACAATATTAGCGGCGTGGCGCATGGGTGTGATAGAGTATGTATGGTGCTAGGGGCACAGTTATGTGATAGAGAGCCAGGGGCGCGATTATATCAGTGGCAGTGCATGGGCGGGTGGAGTATTCCAGAGACAGCGCACGGGCATCGCAGAGATGGTGCACAAGCGATAGGGGTCACGAAAATTACGCCCTGGCATGGGTGACAAGCATTGTAGAGACATCGCTCAGGCATCGGCAAGGCGACGGGTGATGGGCATCGCAAAGTCAGCAAGCGAGCGACGGGCGTCACAGAGTAACGCGGGGGTGCTGGTGATGGGCGTCGAGGAGCTGTCACACTGGAGCGGATGATGTACGTCGGGGACGACACCAGACCAAGGAAGAACATGCGTTGAATGAGAGGTGGGAGGCACATTGACCCCCTAAGGGGGAAGGTGGTCGACCCCCAAGGGGGGAGGTGACTGACCCTAAGGGGGAAGGCATTCTAAGATTGTTTCACAAGGAGCAAATGCACGTGACTTGAGTATGTGTCGTTTGACCCGTTGAAAGTGTTAAAAAGTTGACCGTTGATTATGTGACATGTCGTGCAAAACAGGACCTTGGTGGGCCCTTGGGTACGACCAAAGTAGGCTGGAAACGACATCAACATAGAAAATGCAAATCGAAAAGCCATTTCATACCATTCAACATTACAGATTTCACAGTTAAGACCAACTAAGACACTACTTCCATCACCTTCCTTGGCCCTCCATCAAAATTGCTAAAAACTACCACCATCATTAAAGCCCAGTTAGATAGAACCTAACAGATTGACTCCATATAATTACACCAACCCAAGTGGTCAAACTCATGAGGTATGGGATTTTGATCACCACGCGTACTAAAAATTATAATCACTATATGAATTGGCAGTAAAATTAAAATCAAAGAGAAAACTTTAAGGCTGGTTTGATTATGATAAAAATGGGTCTTTCATTCTATGATTGACCCAATAGATTTGGTTGATAAGATACTTCCATTTTGCTCTGCCTATTTAAGGGGATTTTGATGGTATTTCTTAAGGATTTATTGGGCATATGGTTAACGGATGTGGGATAGTATGAGTTTTCCTTATAACACTTATTAATGAACTCTCGAGTACCTATTGGGTAGCCCTTTTGAGTGAGGCAACGTCTTATGCTAGGGCCATGGATCAGGTCATTCCATATGGTATTAGAGCCAACTATCAAGAGCTTAGGTTAGACTATCTAGTCGGGTTGTAATGGTTTGGTAAAATGAAAGTAAGCATGGATATATTCCACACAAAGAGGAGTATATGCCACGTTGCTAAAGATGAAGATTTCTGGCCTGTATAATTGAGCCTTAGGAAGGACGCTAAGGCATAAGGAGAGGATAGTGTGATAGCGGACATCAAATGTGGGATAGTATGAGATTGAACTTATAAGATATTATTACTGAACACTTAAATACCTATTGACTAGCCTTTTTGGGAGACTAATACCTTGTGGTAGGGCCACCACTGAGCCGTTATAGTAGTGGTTAAGGATTTAAGACATTAATGTCAAGATCTCACTTAAGACGCTGGGGACTGAATGATGGTGATCTGTTTTTGGAGTCTCCTTCCTGTTAAGGGTGGTGTTGTTGGGGTGGCTTATTGCTCGAGTTTCTTAGTGGTGGTGGTTGTGGCCTATAGGTGATGATAACCGAGTGATGGTGGTACGGTTCATTAAAATATGAAATGGAAAATAGGTGACAACCATTGTTATTTTTTGACTTGTAAGATGAATTTTATTAAGGATTTAATACGCATAAAATCTCGTGCTTTAGGCCTATTTACATCCAACACCCTGGGTTTTTTTGTTTTGGTTCCCACAGTCCCAAGCTTCTAATTATGTGCTCTATGCCTTATTTGTTGGTAAGAACTCATTTTTTTGGATGTCTGTTACATTTTAAGGCAATAAGGGCAATTTGCATTGAAGTGCTTGTTAGCAACCAAATAATCACCCCAACAACAATAGTGGTATTGTACTCTTCATCACTAATTGGATCTACTATGGCCTTCGATTGATGGGTGGTGGATTTTGGTTGTTGGTGACGGTTGTGGCTGGTGCATCAAAGTTTTTGGTAGGTGTGATGAAAGTAGTGAGAGCAGTGGTGCCGCTGGTGGCCTGCTCGATGGTGGTAGGTAATGAGGTAAGTAGATTGGTGCAACGGTGTTGGTGATAGTGGGGCAGCCGGTGATGCGTCGGTGGTGGTGGTGGGTGGGTGCGGTTGTGTTGGTGATGGTGGTTCGACTAGTGACAGGGGAGGGAGCTGGTTCAGCGATAGAGGGAGGGAAAGGGATAGGTTCAATAGGGAGATGAAGGGAGATGGGGGAAGTTCTGGTTGGTTTACAGGCGGAGCGTGGTGGTGGCAGGTTCAGTGAGAAGGAGGGGAGAGGGGAATGTGACATGTATAACATAGCTGATGTGGTTGCCACCAACAATTTTGTGTGAATTGTCCCCTTTGCCCTCAAAAGTCTAACATAAACCTTAGAAATAAATCTCTTCACGTCAAATGGTGCGTGAAGCACATAAATAAAAGTCTGAAGTGGTGAAAAAAAGAAGTCCGAAATATTTCTTATAAACGGGTTCAAAATATTGTACACATTAATCTTTATTTGAAGTAAAACTACGTGATTTTAAGGGCTCCAAAGAGAAGCTATCTAAAAACGACCCTCTATTTCACCTTTCCCATACTAATGATATATGATATATGTTAGGATAAATTACACATGACACTCCTAAAGTCTACCCTAAATTATACATGGCTCCACCTATCTTTTTTTATTACATTGCGCTCCCTAACTTTTAATTTTTCTGACGGTGTTAACGATTTGAAGCAAAAAGACATTTGGCCCTCACAAATTTGATTGGTCATTTTTTTCTTTTCGTCTCCATTTTTCTACCACGTCTTGAACCCTTGACCTTGGGCTAGAGCAACAAGATCAAAACCACCAAGGAGCGAGGTGTCCCGGTTTGTTAGATTGATGGTCGTTGGTGGTTGTGGGTGTCGTGAGTGGGCTGGAGTTAGATATGGTGGGTCGTGACGGGGCAGTGTTGTGGCCATTGGTGGGTCTGTTGACTTGAGACTTTGTGATTGGTGGTCGTTGGCGGTTATGGGTGTGCCAGGACGGCAGTGGGTGGCCCAAATTTATATGTGGGTGCGCCGCTAGTGGTGGGTTGCGACGGGGACAGTGTGGTCTCCACTAACCTTCTCTCTCACTCACACACACATATGGTGTTACCGAGTAGGGTGTTGCCGACGGTGTTGCTGGGCTGTGGGTCGTAGTGGTTTGCGGTGGTGACCTGTCAATAGGTGTCGGTGGGTATCGTTTGGTGGCTGTAAGGTGTTGCCCAGTAGGGCGTTGCAGGTGATATTGCTGGATGGTGTTGCCGGGTAGTGGGTCGTGGTGGTGGGCTGTCAGTAGGTGGTGGGGCGGGGCTATGTGATGGCCGTTGGTGGGGCTATTGGTGGGTCTCGATTTGTGGCCGGAGGGTGTTGCCACCGTAGGCTTGGTGGCCTTGGTGCTAATTCTGATGGAATTGACTGTGTTGGCAGCAATGTTGTTGGGTTTGGTTAATGATAGGGCTTGCGATGTGAATTGTTCCTGTATTATTTGTTGTACTATTTGAATTGTTGGTTGTACAATATACATTGTTAGTTTTACAATTTAAGTTCTTGAATGTTTAAAAAATCAAAAAGATAAGCTTGATTTTGACTCAAAGGGATGATAGTTTGGGTATAAAAAAAGCAAAAATGATTTGTCAGGGAATCTCTAAAAGGAGTTAGGTTTCCGTCATATTTATATAGCTCCATGAAATGCAGATAAAAATTTCAAGGAGCGAAGTGTAATAAAAAAAAAAGCAAAATCGTGTATAATTTATGATAAATTTTAGGAATGCCATGCGTAATTTATGCTCTATGTCGAGAGTTCCCTAACTGCACATTGACATGTCACTCTCCTCATTTCAATGTTTTTGAACGTGTAAATCCACCTCACCATACTACCAATGTATTCCCCCTCCAAAGGAAGAACAAGAGTGTACAAGAAATGGAATAAGAGCATCTCATTATTGGCTAAAAAAAAGGCGATTGCCAATCTTATCTGCTTCAGCTGGTAGAGTAAGAGCTCTGTTTGGGTCTTCGGTACTCGCGCCCGGTCACGAGCGTTTCTCATTTCTTTTTTTTTACACACCTACAGTACAGTACTGCCCCTACCATTCTATAGCAATCCATTTTTGTATATATTCTCTCTCTAACTCTCTCTCTCTCTCTCTCTCTACCCACCCCCACCCCACCCCAACCCCCCCCCCCCCCCCCCCCCCCCGCCTCTCTATTTCTGAGCAACAAAATTTGTAGTGAAAAACCAAGCAAACACCCACCCAATCTCCAATGTTCAGATTCTTCACCCATTAGTCGAGCCCTCCTCCCTTAGTTTTCCGAGTTCCTCATCCCTCAAACCCAACCAAATTCGGAGAGAGAAACACCCCCAAAAGAAACAAAAATGAAGAGAGACCACCCACACCCACATCAAAATCGCCCAGATACCTTCTCTAGCGGCGGCAGCTCCTCCGTGGGCGGCGGAGGCGTCGGCTACTCTGGCGGAAAGTCTAAGATGTGGGAGGAAACCGAACAGGACGCCGGAGACGACGAGCTCTTGGCGGTCTTGGGATACAAAGTTCGGGCCTCAGACATGGCCGAGGTCGCCCAGAAGCTCGAACACCTCGAGGAAGCCATGGGCCACGCCCAGGAAGACGGTCTATCCCACCTTGCGTCCGACACCGTCCACTACAACCCCTCCAATCTCTCCTCCTGGCTCGAATCTCTGATTTCCGAGCTCAATCCCCCCACTTTCGACTCGTCCTCGTCGAACCCGTTAGGGGATCCGTTCACAGAGTCGTCCACCATCACGACCCTAGATAACTCGCAAAGATACCCTTCCTTCGACTCCGAGCTCAAGGTAATCCCCGGTAAAGCCGTTTATCCCCGAATCCAACAGCAGCCCCCAGTCAAGCGGATGAAACCCACCTCGGAATCGTCCTCGTCGGCCACCATGTGGGGCTTCTCGAACGAGTCAACTCGGTCAACCGAGCCGACTCGCCCGGTCGTCCTTGTCGACTCACAGGAAAACGGCGTCCGGCTCGTCCACACGCTCATGGCCGGCGCCGAAGCCGTCCAGCAAGGCAACCTCAAGCTAGCCGAAGCTCTCGTTAAACAAATCGGCTTCTTGGCGGTGTCCCAAGTCGGCGCGATGCGAAAAGTAGCCACTTATTTTGCCGAAGCTCTGGCCAGGCGAATTTACCGGCTGTTCCCTCAGAACCCTCAAGAGTCTGCCTTTTCTGATCTCCTCCAAATGCATTTCTATGAAACCTGCCCTTACCTCAAATTTGCTCATTTTACAGCCAACCAGGCAATTTTAGAAGCTTTTGCTAGCAAGAAAAAGGTTCATGTGATTGATTTTAGCATGAAGCAGGGCATGCAGTGGCCGGCTTTGATGCAAGCTTTGGCCCGACGAACCGGCGGCCCACCGAGTTTTAGACTAACAGGTATCGGACCGCCGGCACATGACAACTCGGACCATTTGCAGGAAGTGGGCTGGAAGTTGGCCCAGTTGGCCGACGCAATCCATGTGGAGTTTGAGTACAGAGGGTTTGTTGCTAACAGTTTGGCCGATCTGGATGCCTCCATGCTTGACCTCAGAGAAGGCGAAGTTGTGGCTGTCAACTCGGTCTTCGAGTTGCACCCTTTGTTAGCTCGACCCGGTGCGATTGAGAAGGTGTTATCTGCTGTGAAGGACATGAAGCCGGAGATTTTGACTGTGGTTGAGCAGGAGTCTAACCATAACGGGCCGGTGTTCTTGGACCGGTTTACCGAGTCGTTGCATTACTACTCGACCCTGTTTGACTCGCTGGAGGGCTGTGGAGGTGGTGGGGATGGTGGGTCAACGATGAGCAGCCAGGACAAGTTGATGTCCGAGGTGTATCTGGGGAGGCAGATCTGCAACTTGGTGGCGTGCGAAGGGGTGGACCGGGTTGAGAGGCACGAGACCCTGGCTCAGTGGAGGGCTCGGCTCGTCTCGGCCGGGTTCGGGTCGGTCCATCTGGGCTCCAACGCGTTCAATCAGGCTAGCATGTTGCTGGCCGTCTACGCCGGTAGGGATGGGTACAGGGTGGAGGAGCACGACGGGTGCCTCATGCTGGGTTGGCATTCGCGGCCACTCATCACCACCTCGGCCTGGAAACTCAGCTAGAGAGTGAGTTAACTCAGTCGGTGGACATGGGGTGATGGTGGTGCCAACTCAGTGCCAGCCAGCCAAACAAAACACTGGGCACCACTTGGGCAGGGTGAGAGTGGGCTGTGCTGCTGAGCTGTTGGGGTGCCACAGAGAGAGAGAGACCCACCATGTGGTGTCTCCCATTTCCTTTTTAACCTTCTTGCCACCTTTGAGTTTTAGCAACCCTTTTTGAGGTTTTAATTAACTTTTCTTAGGGGTTCTTTCTTTCTATTTTTGGTGGAATCTTGTATTGTTGTTCAGGGGTGTTCTATTTTTGGTGGAATCTTGTATTGTTGTTCAGGGGTGAACTCTAAAAGAAGGGGTCAATGTGCATCTATCTATATATATAAAATATAGCTTTTCCCTCAATAAGAAGTTAGAACCTTTTTTTTTTTGGAGTTGGGTTTGTGATGATCATGTAAAGGACCAATTGGGAGGATATGTACGGATTTTTGTGTGGTGGGAGGATATTGGAAAACATCATTTCATTTTGAAGATAGCACTAATTTTCTTTTCAAATGAGAACTGGTGTCACATGGATTGCTTCATATGATTGCTTACATGATATCTTTTACTTGCATTGTATTATTCGGTCTACGTACCGATAACATTCGAGATTATGCAATTCTAAGAAGAAAAAAAGGCATCGGGTAGAAAATTTAATCTTTCGTGAGTTAGACTAGGGGGTTGGAAATATATGAACTTGGTGGATGTCCCGTGTGAAGCTCCATTGTCAGCCCGTTAATGAATGTTGTCACGTACACAGGAAGGCAAGCTGTCAATTGCCTGTCAATCTTGGTGATACTTGACGATAATTTAATTAGGAGATGCATCGATCACAAATGTATCAGAATTAGGCCATTGAAAATATTACATGCACATTTTACTTATGGTGTTGGGGTTTGGAGGGTGGGGTTTCGGAGAAAAATTACATGTAGAATATGCAATGTGAATAATGTTTCAAGCTCAATTTTTTCAAGTCATGCCATATCTCCCGAATTTTTATCGTTTACTCCTACTTTGCTAACCCTATCAACCACTCACTTCTTTACGAGATGAAAACTTACTCTGCATACGACAAAATCATCATGAGTGATGTTCGTCTTTCCTTTTCACCGGCATCTCCACCTTTTCACGCAAAATAGCCTTTATTCTTATTCCGTTCTTTCTCAAGCAAAACCACAATTTCAAGAAATCATATCTTTGACCAAGACGTTTACCTAAGAAGCAGATGCCCTTTTGACAGAAGCTGTTCGAGAACAAATGGAACGCTTTGCTATGTTCGCGCCAGTGTTTGATAATCAAGACTTCTTTTTACAGACCTTGCATTTCATTTATGCCACTTACAATACTTTTATTGTAATGTCTATTTTTCTCGTGTTATGTTGTTCATACTTTTATTCTTCGTTAAAAAAGTTACATACTATCGTTAACGGACTTCTTAACAAAATGAGAATGTGGAACAAGATAGAGGCGTAAAAATAAACGTTCGCCTTTTTTAACAATTTCTTGAAAGTCTCTGTGGGCAACAAGTCATCAACTTGAAGGGCATTGGGGCATAATCTGAAATCCCACCCGCAAATTCATTCACAACACTGATAAGACTCTATTATAAGGACTTGATTTATAGGTTCCAGGCTGACAACTCAACATGGGCATGTGGAAACAGAAGACCTAAGCCTAAAACATTTCAAAGAGTAGTATATTCGGTTTAGCCTAATATTGAAATTGGATTGGCAGTGTCATGGGAAATGGGAGAATATCTGCGGGTTGTTGTTGTTGAGGACTTGTACATAACAAACGTAGTCTGAATCTTGTAATGTTTTCGAGGGATATGACTTGTTCAAAATCTTCATAAAATAAGACGGCTTGATTTAGATAGATTTAGACATATTACACTTCGTCTAATTTGTTAAGTTTTTGTCACATTAGCAAGGGTACCCGCGGTCGTCGTTGCGCTGTGGTGGCTTCATTTTTATATTATTTAGTTTACAGTTTTGATCCATTATGTAAACAAGTTTAGTAGAGTTTCTCTGAGCACATGCTCACAATATACAAAAGTAAAAATTATGCACTCGTATGTCACTTGTCATCGTAAGGAAAGATTGTGGCCGCAACTCGAGTGGTAGATTTATAACTCTCCATTCATTGATCATTGATTTATCGGTTAATATAGTTAGTAACTCTTTTTAGACTTTTTAGAGATAATTTATCACAGTAATTTTTTAATGTTCACTAAATAGAGCCACCAAAATATATTTAGTTACCATCATTTGTTGCTATATATATGGGGATTCTAAGATCTTCTTGTAATTTGAGCTGCGGTCAATTTTTCTTTTTCTCGTTATAAAAGAGGGTGGGTGAATATATTGAGAGTGTGTAGATTTAGCCCTTTTCTTTAATATATCTTTCACTGATCTCCCGTCTTGTAAAGTAAGATAGCTAACGTATATCTTTCTGAATGTCTACCACTGACTCTGGTTGTGAGGCTTGTGAAATCCACACCATCAATGTCCTGGCTTTGATGACTTTTCCCTAGTCATTTAAATTAACCCTCTTCCCTTCGAAAAGTGGGTACCAGGTGGTGGTTAAAACTGAAACATGTTTTGTAGTTTGTACGATTAAATTTCAAACATCAAAAGAAGGAAAAAAAGGTGTCACAAAAATTGCCACTAAACATATTGAGCATCATTTATTGTCGCTATATGAGCGTTGTGGACATATACTTATAACCTGGATATAGCAATTAGCTCTCTAGGTTAGAACAAGAAATCCAAAAAACGTGTTACAAAATGAAAAAGAAATCATGTGCATTTTAATGGAAGGAAGGTTTTTATAGATTAGGTATAATTACAATAAAGTTCCTGAGGTTAGAGTGAAATTATAAGCGTGTCCATTAGTTTGGACAAGTTACTTATGTCCGTTGACCAAACGGAATACAAAAATAGATAACGGATTTGACGAAAAAGACTTCATTGTCCCTACATAAAATTGAAATTTCAAATTTGCTCATGGTCTTCCTCTTCAACCTTACACACACATACCAATCGGCAGCCTTGACGTAGCCAGCTCCTCAACTATTTACAACACCTCCTTCCACCACGGGTAAACCGGAAAACCACCTCAAGCTCCCCCTTTCAATATACTAACGTTAAACAGTTCTACAACACCTACCCTTTTTCTTCGATCCCAAAGGCTTCCAGCCTGCTAATCCCAAAAATGACCTCCACCAAAGACTCGAACGACACCACGCTCCTGATATTGATCCACTGCCTCCCATGCTTCAATGTCTCCTTCATCCACTTACTAAGGCCCATGTTCAACCGGCTCGAGCCGTCCGACCCTGTTTCCCACCCTGGCACCCTTCGCACGGCCCGTGCGACCCTAGTCAACTTCGAGACCTTCGATAAGTTCCCGACAATGGAGTGCATGGTGCGGTCTAGCGTCAACCTCAATCACATTGATCTCGCCGTTGCGGCATCGGGTCACTAGCGTCGGGGGTGGTTGGAATATGAGGCGGCGGGGAAGATGAGAGTCAACGAAGGTGGGTAGCGGCGATGTGAGGCTGAGGGAGGAGGGGCAATCGCAGCGTGGGTTAGGGGAAGAAGAGAATTAAAATTAGGGTTAGGGGTGGCTAATTTTCAAATTAGGGTTTCATAAACCTAATTTGCAGATTGAGAAATTTTTGAAACCTTAATTTGTAGATTGAGATAAATTAGGGTTTTGAAACCCTAAAACCTAATTTACAGATTGAGAAAAATTGATGAAAAAGACTGAACAAAGATAGGGAACTCACCAATTTTAAGGTTTTAAAACCCTAATCTTTAAATCAAGATTTGAAATTTTAATTTAAAAATTTTAAAAATTATTCAGTATATACAGTACAAGAGTAGTTTTGTCATTTTAAAATACGTATTGATGACATCATAAAATAATACACTTTTTAATCGGAACTCTAACGGATGGACACGGCTGATACATTTTATAAATTTTTTATCACGGTATGTTACATTTTAAAACTTATTGTCCTTGACTTTATTTCACCCTAACATCTGGGACACTACTGTAATTATCTTTATAAATTATGATGCCTCTGATGATACAGTTGTGACATAGCGGTTAGGTCCCAAGACAACGTAGAGAAGTTCTAGGATTGGAACTACACTTTTTTTTTTCTCTTTGAAAGACGGAATACAATAATTAAAAGTGGGAAAACAATAAGACGGTTGATAAGTACACTCTATTTTTGAAAAATTATTAAATTCATAAGGTTAGGGCATAATTACAGTCAATCCCATTGACTTTCAAAATATTACATAACAGACTAGAATCATAAAGATTCATAACAATGTACCCTTCCCTTGTAACACCTTTTGCCTTTTATAGGTTTTATTGCTTATGTTAGTATATTATATTTTAAAATTATCAATATTGCCCTTTCTAATTTATCCCTTCAACCTTCACCTAGAGTTGTCAAAAGGGTTGGGCGGCCCGCGGGCTGGCCCGAACTGGTCCTAACCCTTAGGGCTTGGGCCCGGACTGGCCCTAAACCTTAGGGCTTGGGCCAGGGCCAGGCCGAATTTTTTGAGAAACAGGCCCAGGCCCAGCCCGACCCTAAAATGGCCCGTTTTTGGCCCGGTCCTAAAATGGCCCGGGTTTGGCCCGGCCTGGCCCGGCCCTCTTTTGGCCCGAAAATGGCCCCCTTTTGGCCCAGTATTATTGTATATACACATTATTATATATAAGTGTGCGTGTCCAACGATAATCGAATGAGCAATGAATCTGAACATGAATTATGATGATCGTTCTTCCTTTGTGTAATAATCAAAGATATGTTTGACGTAAAATAAGAATTAGATTACAAAGATTACAATCGAATCGTGAGAAATCATGAGCCTTCTTGAAAAGGCCTTGGCGGTCTTGGATGGGACGAACTTATTTGTCAATAAATACTAAACCGACTAATTCCACCCTCTTACATATAAATTAGTATTAGCACCGTGCGTAAAAAAATAACTGTTAAAATACATATAAAAAGCTAGTATTTATATTATTAAATAATCATAACAAAATATATAGTAAAATAATAATATTATTTTGAATAACAAAAAAAAATTGAGCCCCGGCCCGGCCCTAGATGTTGGGCCTAAGGCCTGGGCTTGGACTGGGCCCAGATTTCCCCCTATTCTGGCCCGGCCAGGCCCGTTTGACAGCGGCCCTGGCCCGTTTTGCTGGAGGCCCGATGGGCTTAGGCTGGACCGACCCATTTGACACTCTACCTTCACCCGCCTACAACGTTCAATACACCTAATTAACCAACCTTCAGTGAGCACACGCCTTCAATCTTCACCCATCTTCAACGTTCAATACACCTAACCAACCTTCAACTTTCACCCATTCAGCCTAGATTGCCGCGCATAACTCTATAATCGAAGAACTAATAAGTTTACATGCTAAATAATTGAAGAAACATCAAACAAAGGGAAAAACAGCTTCTAATTTCTCACACCCACTCAAATTCATACTCTTGATGGTTCCTCTCACCGATAACCATGGCTTCCTCCAAGGATTCAGACCTAACCTTATGCTATTGGACCCGAAAAGCAAAAAAAGGCAAATTTGTCTCACATCCCCCCTTATATACTGGTTGTGGAATTGTGTACGGTGGTGGGTTTGAGGCTGGCGACGGGGCATTGGTGATGGTTTCAACGACCGATAGTGGGTTTGGCGGCCACCAATCTCTGCTCACTACAATGACCGTGGATAAATGGTGGCAGCACGATAGACGTGCACAGAGCTGCACGCCCAGACTCTCGCGCAGATATGGGCACGCACACATATTCACACACTCGCGTAGAACTGTACAAGTTTCGAGGTGGTTTTCTACTTAAGACTTGAACGATAACATCAAGAGTTGTGTGGTGATGGTGGTTGTGAGCTTTCACGGTGATTGCGAAATGTTTAGGGCTAGGTTTTGGTCTTGAATGGTGGCAACAATGTGGTGGTGGTGTTTGAGGTAGAGTAGTCGGTGGTTGTGAGCGTTTACGACAGCCAAATCTTGGTGGGTGGAGATCAAGATAGAGCATGTATGACGGTGGTGAGTGAAGACCAAGAGGGGGAATTAGTGGGGGGGGGGGGGGGGGGTTGGGCTGGGGTCGGAAACGAGGTACTTCTCTTAGAAAATGAAGATGGAGAAAAATTAATTTAAAAGAAACAAAAGAACAAAGTCGTCTTTCGTCCGAATATGTTTTGTATTTCACCTGGTCAACGGACTTTTGTCTTAAAACTAAGATGAGAATATTTTCTTAGATCTAAACCCCTAAAGTAAGCTTGAAACATCACTAAAATACAATGAGACTCAGATGTGCGCACCTTTGTATGTAATGATGGTGTTGGTATCACCGCTGCATGAAAATCAATAGTTTATTAAGCGGATTATTAATCTCTCTTCCAAACAAGGGGAGGGATAATCAACCCATTTTCTTCTTAAAAGGACAATAATTTCGGTGACGAAATTGAAGTTAGTAAGTGACATGACATTTGGGGAGAGATGTTAGGCATCCATGGCCGGCGGGGCGGCCCCTTCATAATAAAACTAAGCTAATTATTTTGTAACATCTAGCATAAGAAAAGGACTACCCTATTATGTGTGTCATACAAAAGTTTGTCTATATTTTAAACACATAGCAGTAATTCAGATTAATAGAGAAGCATATCTCGAAGTAATCTTGCCAGCTGTTTCTGAGGTCTAGTTGTGTTAGCGAAGGCACTGCATAATCTTGAAGTAATCTTGCCAGCAGATATGAACAGAAGAATTTATGCAAAATAAATGTTAATTGCACTCTTCAAAGTATTTTTAATGAAAACCCTCGTAGGCAAAAGTACGCTAAATATAGCATCCATTCCTCAGAGGCGGAAGCACCATGGCTGTAGAGGGGACACCTGCCGACCTCCCCCCGTCCACGTCTGTATTCTAAACATGTATGTTTTGCAGTACGTTGTTGATGTTACTATGGTGTCCCTCTTGCGCCAACAAGAGTTGGTTCAGCGGTCCCCAAGATCCCAATCCAGGTTTCTCACTTGGGTTCGAATCCTGCCCGCCGCACTTGTTGGTGGCAAACTTACGTCCTCGCCCTGCATGTGCTCCACACACGGGTCCTTGTGCGTTTTGGCCCCGACATAGGTGCGAGAATCGGGGGTTCAGATGTATGTGTCGGCCTTGTAGGTCCCCGAGGCGCAATACTCCCTGCCGGTTGGATTAGAGCCTTACAGTCCAGCCTTTTTTTATACCAAAAAAAAATATGGTGTCCCTCTTGCTTCGCACATCTGCCTGCATGACAATGACCAAGGCGGAACAGATCAGCCTTCGGTTTCCAATTTCTTTTTTCACTTGGCTTTGCTCTTTTAGGTTTGAATGGTATCTTGATCTGAGTTTGGTGTCATTGTTGGTCTTAGATGATTTTTGGTTCTTCTGGTCTTGCATCTATTAACACCCAAGTTATAATTAATTCACCTTTTGTTGGCTTTTGGTACGAGATCAACCTATTGCTGTCTTAACAATAATATTGGATATTGTTAGTTCTTGCCTTGGTAGTCTTGGCAAGATGGATTGTCCATATTGAAGATGAATCATGAATGTCTAGTGAATTCTATATAAATATGGGGGATTTCTTGTAGTTTGTTCAACCAATATTCCGTAAAAAAGCTTTTAATTTTTAGAAAATTAGGAAAAAATAGGATGGTAAACAAAGAAATTGTGGGTTTGCCAGCGAATTCAACCTACTAGAATGGTTGGGAGCACACTTATGGTATGCCCGTTTGCAATGTCTGAGAGGCAATTGTTTTGATGACAATTAAGGGTAGGTTTGACACTCTTTTTTTTGTCTCTTTTTTTTTCAGTTTAAAAAAAAAAAAAGGAGAGTTTGGTAATAATTTTTTTTTCAATTTAAAAAACCAAATTTTAAACTGAAGGGTAAAAAAAAAACTCCAAAAACTGGTTTTTTTTTTTTTTTTCATTTTTGGTTTTTTTTAGACCACCACCACCACTCTCCCACCACCGGCAACCACCTCAAGCGACCACCGCCGGAGACTGTCGGCCGCCGGCGACCACCGGCAGCCACCGCCGGAGACTGCCTGCAGCCACCTCCGGCCGCCGGCTACCACCACCGGAGACTACTGACAACCACCTCCGGCCGTCGGCGACCACCGGCAGCCACCTCCGGCCGCCGGCAGTCACTGCCGGAGACTGCCGGCAGCTGCCGCCGGCGACCACCGCCAGAGACTGCCGGCAGCCACCTCCGGCTGCCGGCGACCACCGCCGGAGACTGCCGGCAGCCACCTCCGGCCGTCGGCCACCACCGCCGGTGACTGCCGGCATCCACCTTGGGCCGTCGGCCACCACCACCGTAGACCACCGCTACGCCCCACCACCGCCACCACAAACCACAAAAAAAAAGTCAAAATAAAAAGGGTTACCAAACACAAAAAAAAAAACCTAAAAAAAAAAGGGGTTATCAAACACCCACTTGTTTTTATAAAAAAAAAATTAAACTGCTCTTTAAAAATTGAAAACCAAAATTTTTTTTTTGTCAAACGAACCCTAAGTTTTGACAAATCTTATTACGTGTGCACCTTGTAAGAAATTTTTGACTGCTGCTGTTTAACAAAGGAAAAATCTACGGCCCTCCGGACGCTTTCTTGTCATGCTCCCTTTCTCCCACATGCCAATATGCCAGATATAAATAAAAAAAACTTACGCAAAGTAAAGTAGGCTTAATAGAGCATCCACTGCTCAAAGCATACATTTGCATGGATTCCCTAATTGCGCCACTTTCTTGTGATGCTTGCGGTGAACACCAACTAACAAGCTCTTAGGGAGGCTTTCTTATCCCCCTAAAAGGAAACAATAAATCAACCTAGAGGGGGTGGGGAGTGGGTGAATATAAGGCTAAAAAAGTTAATGTGGAATTAATACTAAGCACACATAAATTACTCAAACAAAAAGTACTTAATTTGAAAAGTTTACCAACCAAATAATACCCACACAATCAATCATTCAACCAAATTACTCGATAGTCTGGTCATCCAATGCCAAACAGTGATGAAATGCTACATAAAAGAATCTCACTAATAAGACCCCAAAGTAAAGAGAGTGAATTTAGAGATTCTTAAAAAATTAAATTTGAAAATTTCGGCTCGAGTTACCCTCAAATCTAATTAACCCAACCGGTTGTGGGCCTTGACTGTCATGCTTGAAGTAGAATGGTGGTGATTCATGGATGGTTTTGGTGGTTGGTTCATGTGTTTTGGCGGCAAGTTGGGTGGGCTTTAAGGGGGCGCAAAGGAGAAACAAGATGGATAATATTGGTTGTCCATCGATGATGGTGGGAACGGTGACAATTGTAAAGATGCCGCGGTGGTGGGAATTTCGGATTTCGACAGTCTGTACAATCTTTTATGTAGGAGCCTTGAAATGGTGGATTTATACTATTGGTGGTGGTAGTACGACGCTTGTAAAATGGCGGTGATGAGATTTTACTTCCAAGAGTTGCGACCAATAACAATAGGCGTAAGAGTGAAGAATATAGTGAGGGTTGAGTTGACTCAATTGAGTTTACTCAGTTTAGTTCTCAAAACTAGAGGGCGATACAATATTTTGACGTACCTATAAGATAGGTTCTTTGTGTAAGATATACGTATAAGCTATAAGGTTTATAAACAATTAATCGACTAGCTAGTCTATGGGTGTGTTTGATAACCTAATCAAACACTTGGAGTTTTTAACGATTTTACATTGAGTGCATTCAATAAGGCTTATCCTTAAATTGCTTACGATATTAATTCTTGCCAAAAAATAGAACTTTTATGGTGGACTTACTTAATACTCGTCACTTAATTCTAAAGAGATAGTTATTATTATGTAACGAAGTTTTACATAAAAAAAAAATAAATACCACCATGATACCGTCACAATAAATTTCCTGACAATTTCCCCTACTATGTTAGGGCCACCGTAACCACTATGGTTCTCTTGCTGCCATTACCATAATTATCAACCTAGCCGTAAGCACTACTACCGCCACATCACTATGGCACCAACACCGCCACCTTCACGACGACACCGCCACCTTCACGACACCATACAACCAGCACCATTATTACTCCATCACCATTACCACTACGACCAACAACAACATAATCGAAACGGTTTGGCAATAAATATTATCATATACACACACATGAATGTCTAATTCTAGTCAGATGGGAGAAGTTTGTAAATTGGACAATTTGTAGTTGATTTACTAAATATAATAACTTATTCTTTAGTGGTAAATGTTCGGTGCTTAATGTTTTCAATCAAAAAATTTCAGTACTTAAATTTTTAGTTTTTGGAATAGCGTCTACATCAATCTTTTCTACTGGCAAAGCTGACATGCAAGGACAGTGCCGTTTTGAGAGACGGCGCCAACATATAGGTATTTGTTGTTTCGACTTATCTCAGAAGAGTGCAGTTAACCAAAAACACAAGGCGCCTACTCTTTTAATACACAGTATTTTAAAAAGTTTGTGGTGTGCTTGCCTCAAAGGTCCCTTTTACATTGTCAAGTTCAAGTTAATTAAATATTAAAGGGTAATAGAAGTTATAATTTTAAACTGAGAGACATCCAAACAAAAGACCTAAGATGTTTTGCAGGTAAGCACGGCATGAAATTCTTTGAACTTTGAACACAAGACATTTTGGGACCCGAAACTACCAAAATGCTTAAAATTATTTGAGCGAAACGACTTCATCCTCTCACTTATGAAACCGCACAAGGCATGGAAAGAAATTGCTCATGATTTGGGATGACAGGGAGGAGGCACTAAGTGAACAATTAGCCAGTAGATGAAGGAGAGCATGAAAGGTAACAACAGCCCACTGTACTGCATTTGGATTCGACTATGCGTACGTTTATTTCTCTTTTAGCTTAGGTACGCATCAGTTTCTGTATAGTTTACAAGCTACAGCATCTAAGCCATGCAAAGCTTGTTTATGCACAACTTGTCAAGTTGCACAGGTTTTAAAATTGTGGAATGGACCTGCCCTTTCACTCATTGTTGGAGATCACATCACCTCCCCTTTTCAAAACCCCACATGCCTTTTGCTGGTCTTTCTTTCTTTCTTTCTTTCTTTCTTTCACAGAGAGAGAGAGAGAGAGAGTTGGGATTCTTCCTCGGGAGTAGCTGTAGCCAAGAAGCCAAGTCAAACAAAGATTGTTGACAATCTTCAGTTGAGAAACTAGAGAAGTGAATGTGGAAACTGGAAAGGAATAGCATAAAGTCTTCAAATTGAAATCGTTGATTTTTTGTTGACGAAAGACGTCCTTCTTGCGGCTGCACTTGAAAACGTGTGCTTCCGTCGTAAAACTACTGTTAATAATAAATATATAATACATGATGTACAACATTTCATAGCGTGACAAGATAGACGGGTTGAGGTTGGATTGCTCAAAAAGAGTAGCGGCTGGAGTAGTTCAAAGATTCCATGGAACTGGACATGCATTTGGGTGTGGGGGTTGGTTGGAGGGTCAATATCACTCGTGAGGTTCCTACAGATGAGCTTGTCGGGGGGTTTAACTATGGAAAGTGACTTTTGGAGTCATAATATTGCTCGGGTGTTGGGATTGGACACTCTCCACTAATAAAAATGCCCACCACCTCATGTTCCCACGTTTTTCACTTTTGCTTTCGAAAATTTTCAGTTCTATTCCTAAATTTTCACTTTTGCCCTCCGTCCTTACAAAAAAAAATGATCATATTTCTTTTTTAGACTGTTCCGCATAAATTGATCACTTTCAAATTAAAAAAAATTTTGTAAGTATTTTTACATATTTATCCCTTTTATACTTTTTTATTCTATTTTTCTCACCACATTTAATTCTCTACCAACTCATTTTCTCTCTCATAGCTTACCACTTTACACTTTTTTTTTATTATATTTCTTTATCTACATTTAACACTCTACCAACCAATTCTCTCTCTCACGGCCTACTCTCTTCCCCTTTTCTCTAAAGAGTAAAATGAGAAAGAGACACAATATATAACCTAAATCCTTAATATACGTGCAAAGTCAAGTAGATCACTCTTTTAAGGTCGGAGGGAGTATATATTTTCTATTTTTTAATGCTGGACTATAAGGTTCCGATCTAACCGATAAGGAGTATTGCGTCTCGAGATCTTATAAGGCCGTCACATACATCTGAACTCCTAGTTTTGGTACCTATATCAGAACTGAAGCGCACAGAGACATAAGTTTGCCACGAACGTGACCGACATGCAGGAGACTCGAACTCAGGTGCTAGGCCTGGATTGGGACCTAAGGAACCGCTGAACCAACTCAGTAGTTGCTGTGAAGATACAAACGCCATACTTGTTTGTTATTAAAATTTCAACACTGATATTAATGTATAACTTTAATACCAGGGAGACATAATTTTTTTGTGGTAAACATGTTAGCACTTGTCCCTAATATACTCTGTGAATGGAAATAATGACTAGAAAAACATGTAGGATAATGAAAATAATATTAGGTATAGCTCAATGCACGAGGTTCTGCCGTTGATGAGATGGGAATTTTTGTAAAGAGATTCTCACGGTAATTTAACGCTACGATCTCGTGGCCAGGATAGTGAATCTCATGATTGCAATATATGCACTATCCAGTCAAAGCAATTTACTCTCAAAACCAAGATGCAAGAATCTCTTATTCATATTTTCTCTCATAAATTTTGGGGCCTTTCTACGACGTTAGAAGTAAGTGGTATGCCAGTTTGACATTCTTCGAATGTGCGCAGTCTATTGAGCCTGAAACATTTTGATCTATGTTTGCAAGGTCAAGATGATTTAATTTGTGCCACTACACCAATCCTAGTTGCTACATTTAGTGTGAACATGTAAGTCTTCAATTCTTCAAAATAAACCCGCTCTTTATGTATTTCTTGGTTATCTAAAGTTCCTTTTTGCGATGAGTAAATTTAAAAAGTCTTTTGAAAATATGAGCGGACACCAATTGGCCTTTGCCATACTTTCACCCTAAGGCTCTGATTGGCAAAGAGAATTAGAATTAGAATTGGAATTAGGAATTGTAATTCAATTCCAATTCGATTTGGAATTGAATGGAATTTATAATTCCATTGATTGGTTAGCACAATAAATTAGATTAAGAATCAAAATTGTTAAAGTAAAAAAACAAAAGGTAAATGTGCAAAACGAGAGTTTCATGTTTTTTTTAATCAAATCATACCTCACGCCACCCTACCCAACAAAAGAAAAAGAAAAGGAAAGAAAATACACATAAGATGACTAAGTACAAAATGAAAAAAAATGAGCTCACTAAGATAAATACATATGATGACCAAGTATAAATAGATAAATGAGCCATTGTTCTCCAAAGATAACATCAATCAATACTCACTACAACAAAAATAGGCTTTAAGGACCCTAGTGTCCTTACAAGTATCATATAGGGGCACGTTGAGGCGCTTTGGATAACGTCGTAGCATCGCCTCATTAGAGGCCGTCATAATAAATTATTACAATGCACACAAGCGTCTCAACAAGGATAAAGCCTAACAAGGCGCAAATGGGCTTCCTATAAAATGAACTACATCAAACCCTATTGGGACGCTTTGTAGCATTATTTTAGATCTTTTAGGACGCTTGTTATCGTCCCAAAATAAAAAAATTGATATAATTATTTTCTGTTACAACTTCTGGTATTTAACAAATGAGCTAGCAATAAATCAATTTCAAAATACAAGAACGTATAATCGTAATATCCACGAATGATGTTATTTTACTTGTAAAATGTAAAACTCATCCAATCATAGTACAATGCCTAATATATTAAAACACCAAAAGACTAACTTGGGAGGCATTACTATCGGTATTCATCTATTTAAAACACCAAAAGCAATAACATTAGTAGCATTACTCATAAGTGGAGGGAGTTGAGAATGAAGAGATTACTGAAAATGAAAGCATGTCAGTAACTGTGCTGATTTGGAATCAAGCTTGTTAATTGTGCTGATTTATCTGTAAAAGAGCAAATTTATCTGTAAAGAGCAAATTTAATATACACAACATAAACTGTTGTAAACAAAAGATCAAATTTATCTGTAGCCTATTTGTAATAAATGGAACTAAAATATAAACGACATAAACTGTTGTAAACAAAAACAAGAATTAATGAAAAGGACGGCATGAAAATCAACTTATATTATTTAAATGATAAGTTTCTCTTCTTCAAGAAACCTAAACAGGTCATTAGCCTCACTGATAACCAAAGGCAAACAAACTTCTATTCTCAATCATACAAGGTTAATCACATTTTATACCTGAACCAAATTCAAGCTTAGGAGGGTTTCTAGAGTAATGGATCTATCTTTGTAGGAATTTTATTCAATCCACTGTCTAACTACCCCAATCCATTTCACCCCCTCAGTCCTTTGATAACACACAACCTTCGTCTTGTCCATCAGTATATATACTCCTGAGACTTTCAAACTCCTCCACTGCAAATCATTCAAAAACCTCTCTATCTAACCTCATTGATAAACCACAACCTTTTTTATATGGAAACTGAAAATAACAAATCAACGTGAATATTCACAACGAGCTACAATGCAGTGATAAAGCTTAAATTGAAAACACCATCAAAAGCTTCCAACATAATGCAGATATGATTAAACAATAATAACCGCAATATTCAAACAGTAAGGACGAAAGTACAATATTCCATTAACTGATAAAAAACACTCAGTAGCACCAATTTGCATAAGACACAAATTTTTTTACCTAATGTCATCAAATAAGCTACGGTATAAGTTTAAAGTCCTTTTACACCCACCAGTTCCCCCAAACCCACCCTGAGAAAGGACAATTTACACCACAAAGGAAAAAAGAAGGTAAGTTCTATTTTACAATGTATAAAGTTGAAAAGGAAAAATTGAACTGTACCGTTAAATCTTGCCAATATGGAAGTACATAGCAAACAAAGTGGTTAAGGACCACAAGAACGATTAACCGGAAGAGGGTAACTGGCTATTACATAGCAAACAAAACATCTAAGGTAGCAGTAACCCAATACCAAAATGTATCTCATATCACCAACAACACTAGAATGTTCCTTTTCTTTCAGTTTCTACTAGCTATAACGTACACTAAATCAAAGGATTCAGAGTGCTATACATAAACAATTCCCAATACAACGCCTGTAATTCAATGATTTCAGGCATTTCATCGAACAATTGGTGTGCATTTTTAGAGCATCCTAATTTGGCATAAAGAAATAGCATTCAGTCACCAATGAACCCATCTCGGTAATTCAATGATTTCACAACTTTGCCATGAATGGCCTAATGATTTCCTTTTTTATAATATGATCGAGGCATGATATCCTTTATCAAAAGTCGTATTACAAATCTATGGACAATGCTTTCTTCTGATTGCTATTTTCTTATCTAGATTTAGGCATATCAATTGCGAAAGACGTCATCCCCAACTCACATCCTGCACTATATGGCACTGCTTTACCTTGTAATGGGACACGTAACCAGATCCTAGATTACGTTACAACTTATATAGCCACTATATTGAACTAATATGACTCGTGAAACCCTTGAAACTGAAGACAAAGTCACAACAAGATCAGTCCATGGTGACTGTCCCAAGCTAATTTCTGCCGTCTTGTATGAGATTCTTACTTTGAGGCTAAGTCTTCCTTAAAAATCTTTGGAGCCTGGGGTTTAAAATGAAAATCGCGAAACAATTAATCCACAGAAACTGTGGGGAACTAACCTTAAGTACAGTAAGGAGCGAAGGAGAGTAGGTGAAATTGCAAGTTGAAACCCAACTTCTTAAGCTATTGAAGAAGGAGAGTGATGCTTAGATGCCATGGC
Organism: Escallonia herrerae; assembly: GCA_033070095.1. Taxonomy (NCBI): domain Eukaryota; kingdom Viridiplantae; phylum Streptophyta; class Magnoliopsida; order Escalloniales; family Escalloniaceae; genus Escallonia; species Escallonia herrerae. The sequence goes on from JAVXUP010001037.1 coordinate 181,042, forward strand.
GAGGTTGATCAAAGAAAAGAGAGGAGGAAGATAGCTCGGACAAGTAGCCTCGGGCGTCGGTCAGAGGCTGTGAGTCGTGGAGAGAGAAAAATATAATGGGCTAGAATTCTAATTTTGACACTGGGCCGTAAGAATTGAATCATGAGCCTTATAGTGTATTTTAAATTCTTTAGAATTGAACTTGAATTGTAATTCCAATTCTAAATAAGCTATCCCACCAGCAGAATCATAATTCTTAGGATCCAATTTCAAAATCATTCTCAATTTCAAGGCTAATTCCGTGATCCAATCGGGCCCTAATAGTCTCTCCTTCCGCTGTAAGGATAAATAAAGATAAAATAAGTGTAAAAACTAAAAGTTATCAAGAATTTTAAGAGAAACCAAGCATTGTTTATGTAGTAGTTATATAATCTTCTTTCTTCGTTTTACTCAACTCCCAAATAGTTTTTTTTGTCTAATGGTTGTTATTTACTAAAGTTTAGTGACATGTGTTACATAGTTAGAATGTTACATGAAAACTACATCCATAGCAAATAACCCTGTGAGTTGCATATAAGAGCAACAACTACTAAATAGTTATTGTAAAAGCTTATATCAGTAAGCTTCACAGTAATAACAGAATAAATAATAGTACCAATAATAATAAAAAAAATTATTTTTACCTTTTTATTGGTCGGCTATCACTATTTTCCGTTAAAAATGAGCTTTAGTAATAATTGTTAAGCCTTTTAGCACTAAACAAAGAATTGAAATAGCGTTGAAAATGGTAGAAATAGTTTCTTTTAATAAATAATAGTAACACGTACGTCGAGGTTTGCAGTATAAAGCCCACCAAGAAGTGAAAAAAAAGATATAAGAAGACAAAAATTAAATGAGGGATAATAGTAGATATATGACTTATAATTAAATGAAAGGAGGGAGCTTAGGTTTGTTAGAGAAAAGAGGTGAGAGGATATTGAGCATGTCTAAAAAACAGAAAAAAAAATTAAGATTAGAGGACCAGACATTAATCTAAAGTGTGTGTGAGAGAAAGTGCGTTTCTTGAAAATTTTAGGAATTGGTAGAATTGCAAACCTATTTATAAGTGAGACATGTTTATATGGGAGGGAGAGAAATATAAAATTCATTTGATTACTTTATATTAAAATGACATAGATGCCAAGTAAGAAAGAGAAGATTAACATCCTCTGAGTTTCGACTTTCTATTGTATACTATCATATATCAAATTTATGAGGGGTTCGATACTAATAGAGGTGTTAATCCAGCTCAGCCCCAAGCCCAACGGGCTTTTCAACAAAGCAAGCCGAGCCCAGCTTAGGCCTAAGGAAAAAGGTTCGGGCTTGGCCTAAGCTCCCTCAAGAATATGAGGGCCCAACGCCCTTCGCCCAATATTTAAGGTCGGGCTTGAGCGAGCCCAATTTTTTTTATCCTTTTCAATTTTGTAATAAACTTAAATTGATGATAAATCTAATTGTATATATATATATATATATATATATATATATATATATATATATATATATATATATATATATATATATATATATATATATATATATGAAAGTCGAATCTAAGAGAATGTAACACTCTTTTTCCTACTTGGCATACCTCTCTTTATGCCATTTGGCATTTAACCAATCATATAAATTTTATTTTTCTCTCTTCCACGTCAGCATGTCTTACTTAAAAAGAAATCTCTCTCTCTCTCTCTCTCTCATAAATTTTAAATTTATATCTCATTTTAATCAATATCTTATTCAAATCTTGAAACTTTCCAATATTTACACAACTCTAACATGTTTTCACAATCTAACAAGATTAATTTCCTTCTTTTTAAATTATTATAAATCATATAAAATATTATATATATATGTCTGTATATACATATAATTATCTCTCATATTATAATTTTTCTAATTTTGCATAACTTTTTATACGGTTCTAGGTGAGTTTTATCTGTAAAAACCTCAATACATGAGTTCTTAACATCGTTACTAAAAATGGTAAAAAAAAAAACTCATAAAAAGATGGAAAAAATATTATTTATTATTTGTATTCGACATATAAATATGAGCTTTTAATTAGTCGTTATTGGTTCCATGTGCAATGCACGAGATTAATACTAGTATATATGAAAGCCGAAACTGAGAGAAAGTTGACACGTCAATGCTTATTTGGACGTGCTCTCTTCTTGCCACGTGGATAAAAAATTATTTATCATGTAAAACCAATTTAAATAACTTAAAATTATCACTTTCATTCTATTAAATTTAATCTTAGCTATGATCTTTTCATTCTATCATCATTGTAATTTGAATTTGAAAAGATTAGCATTTAAGAATCCTACAATTTAACCATTTATTTCTGTTACTTTTTCATAATATTTATTACTTTTAAGGCACTTTTCATTTCAAATTATCTTCAAAACAGATTTATATATAAAACTTCTTATATTTTTCTTATCTTTGATGATTCAAATTTTGACTTTTTGGATATGGCTACACAATATTCATTCAGAAGCTAAGTTTAGAAATTCTTTCTTATTCAAACCTCATTTAGCCATTCTATTATCAGTAATTTTTTTCCTATTTCTTAAGGAATACTTTATTATATTTACTCTCATTACACGGTTTTCTCCTCAAATTTCTCCTTACTCTTGAATGCTTCTCTATCCAAATCCTATCTCCATTTTATTACTCTACTCATCCACCTTTCCCCCTCTCTTCCATTCAGACTACTTTATTTTGATAAATTCGCTCGATGTTTATATCTAATAATCTCTCATTCTTTATATCCTAAGTAGCATATACGTTAACTTTTGTTTAATCTCGTTATAATCTGATTGCATGTACTCCTTTATGTGTCAGCATTCAAGTTTATTTTAGTGGTTTGCAGCTTCAGAGGAGGATGTTGGATAAGATAATTGTTGACTCTTTAAATATAAAAGGTAAAAGCTCTTTGTAATTCGTTTAATTTTTCATTTTTATGTGTACCTTTTTTCCTTTTCTCTATTTGAGTTTGCCATTTTCACTGTTTGATTTATCTCTAAGGAGACAATGAGTTACAAGAGAACAAATGTTTGAATCTTATACAAAATTTGAATCACGTATCCTTTTTTATGCAATTCTTAAAGTTATTGTTGGTTTTGATGTTTCGTGTTCGGATCCCATCTATAATGCTTCCTTCTAATGCTTATAGACAAGCTTAAAAGGAAAAGTTGAATTATTCTATTAATCATATGAAAATTATTTATAGCGTTACACTGTTTGTGGATTTATATTGGTTACAATTTGAAAGTTTAAATCTTCATATGTATATATTTTCCTATATTGTTCAAACTTTATATGTCATAAAAGTTTATAGTTCTTATTACCTAGAAGTGTGATTATTTACGTATTTACCTGTTTAAATAACGTCCTAATAGGTCACTGCAAATTTTAGCGACAAAATTATTATTCAAACACACCATAATATCATTGGACTTTTTTTTTCTATCACCATTTGAGCAATTAATTATTCGTGGTTCATCCAATTACTTTAATCTAATTATATTTAAGTTCAATTTAATATGGAGTTATATTATTTTGACACTCTTCATTGTTCAATTTAGGAACTATGACTATTTTGATAGTGGTTTAGGGCTTGTTACTACATGTGTTGCACTCACACTTTAGTCCAAAAAACTCACGACGGTCAAATATAACATATAAGCAACAATCTCTTTTATATGTTCTAACTTTATAAGTTTGTATGTCTAACTTTCTTCCCCTTTAAAACTTGAACATGAGTGTGCATATAATATGATACATTATTACTTAATTGGGCTAATTATACCTATGTCCCTCAGGTTTGTGGATAATTACAGGTAAGGACATTAGTTTGGACAAATTACACTTATGTCCGTTGACCAAAAGGAACCCTAAAAATCCTAACGGTTTTGATGAAAAGACTGTATTACCCGTCAGTTGGAACCTTATTTTTTTCTAATGCCATTACTTCATTAAAAAGAGAAAAGAAAGACTTTACTTTACTCTCCACCCCCACCCCCGACCCCCCCACCCATCTGCATCCCCCTTCGCCGTCACCCACCCCGGCGCTGCACCCCTTCCCCTTCACCAACCTTACCCCAAGCCAATATCTCCGGCCAGATTCCAGCCGCTGTCGCCGACCTGCCTTATCCAGAGACCCTTGTGTTCCTCCACATCACCAACCTCACCAGAACAACCAACTAACAATCAAAGAATCGAGCACCGCCAGCAAGGGAGCCTGCCAAAGACATCCCGGCGTTCATCGAACACCATGGCTATTTCATCGAACACATCCACACCATCCGAGCAAAGGTTGGTGGTCCTTGTCACAGGCAACCGGCAAGACATCCCGGCATTCTCTCTCCTTCCCAATCTGAAACAGCCACTACCGTCACTTCCCCCAATGTCGAGGGGACTCCCCTCACCCAGTCGTGGCCCTTCTGTCACCCCACGCCCCCTGAAATCCTGCTCAGTCAGTGGGATTAATCCGCCACCGCCTACGGCGCACTTGCAAAACCCCAATCTCCAAAGTCAAAATCCTACGCCGACGGCTGCCTACACTGCGACATGCTAAGGACGACGGCACCGCTTTCATCTCGAGTCGGCACCACTGGTTGCCTTCTTGCGATGTGGCCACCACTTCGCTAATTTCATATTGGAGAAGAAGTTTGGAGAGAGAAACCCTAATTAGAAAATTAGGGTTTTGAAACCCTAATTTTCAAATTAGGGTTTGAAATCTTCCTAATTTCAGGGTTTGAAAAGCCTAAATTTTAAATTAGGGTTTGACATCCTAATTTGAAAATTACTAAAATTATTCATGATATACTGTACAAGGGCAGTATTGTCATTTTCAAAATACGTAATGATGAAAATTATACTTTTTGGACGGAACCCTAACGAATGGATACAAGTGTTACTTTATTTAACATGTTTGGTCACATATGTTACATTTGTAAACTTAGTGTCCTTGACTGTAATTACCCCCTAACCTCAGGGACATATGTGTAATTAGCCCTACTTAATTTTTGTCCAAACATAAAAGTTTGGTAATCGGTAGTATCAATATATTGTTTAGTGACATTTCACTTTAATTAAAAATAAAAACACTCCCGTATGCGACACAATGTACGTAACCAAAAAAAAATAAATTCTTTTGACCTTTTTTGTTTCCTATTTAATAGTATATTTGTTGATTCGTTGCTCCCAAGTTACAATATTTACTATATACTGATTATTGGTCATTTGTGCTATATTTATTAATTAGTTTTGTGGTATGACATCGGTCCTTTGTAATATTTTTGATGCTCGGTTTATTTTTTAGCATATGTTTAACCCTTTCACTTTTGTAGGTCCCACTAATTTTACATCTTTTTTCTCAACTTACCAAATATAAAGTTGCATAATACTATTATTTAGTAGTGATAATTTACTTAGTTTAATAATTAAATGCTCCCGTGTGTAACGCACGGATCAAAACCAGTATATATGAAAGTCGAAGTTGAAATAATGTTGCCACGTCACTGTCTACATGGAATTCTCTCGTTTTTTCACGTGAAAAAAAAGACCTAATCCCAAAACTGTACCCTCAAGTTTACCTAAAGTACAACTGTAGTACCCAAGTTTGAAGGTGTACTAAAGAAGTACCCAACTTTTAAAGTGTATAAAATCAGTACATAAGCTGACGAAGGACGGATGCAGTTAAAAAGTCAAAGGGGGTAGGACTGTCATTAATAAGCTCAGACCACGGCCACGTGGCCTGCCTTTTCTCCGACGCCTTTTTAATTCTTATGTTCCCAATGCAAATTCAAAATCTTCGTTACATTACGTTGTAACCGCCAAAATTCTTCGTCTTTCATCCCCCAAAACCCAAACTGTAACCGCCAAACTTTTTTAAACATATTAAGGATACAGTAATCAACCCGACAGAATATCGATTGTTGAACATCGGCGATGGGGTGGGAAATACTGCCGACAGAATGGGAAGACAAAGGCAATCCGGTGTATGATAAGTCGTCTGAACCCAAAACACAACAGTCATGGCTAAATTGAACCCTAAAACTTGTAAATCTTAACTTGTTGTCATGGGTGTTTGCGGTAATCTTAATCTGAAATTTGCACTGTGTAATTTTTTTGTATTTGCAAAGTGAGTGGAAGACCATGCTCTGTATTTTGAAAGTGTGGTCCCAGACTAAATCCATCCTTTTAATCTTGGGTCAACGATTCATTTTACAGTAGAATAATATGGTCCCATTTTCTTGTTGATTGTGCAGACCAATGGTACACTGTTTACTCTGAGAATCAACCATGGGGGAAAGTTTAAAAATATTGCACAGAAAGTGTATGACCCATGCCATACTAAATTCGTGGATTTATGTGACATTGATATTTTTAGTATAGGTCAGTTTGAAAAAAATTTGTGATGGTTTAGGGCTAATGGGTTACATGGATATGTTCAATTTAGTACCCAGGAAGAGGTTAGAGAATGACTAGTTAAGTTAGAGGGTGACAATTCATTTGTGCAAATGTGGGAGCACATGGCTAAAGATAGGGTCTTTGACATATATCTTGTCCAATTAACAATAGATAAAATGGTTAGCAGAGAACAGTCTGAAGTTAGGCAACTTCATGATTGGCATAAGCAGAAACCTGGTGTTGTCATAGAGGGATTAGATGAATATGGTAATGTGGTTCAACCTGAAGTTGGTCTGGAGCTTGCTTTATACCAACCTACCATTGTAGCCCAGAACACTTAAGAACAGTTGACTATGGGGGCATTAGAAAACTTGTCAAGGGTAACTGATAGTGTAATTGATGGGGCTAAAAATGTAAGCTCTAGCCAGTGTGCCCCTACATAGTATGATGTAGGGGCTGAACATGTTACTGGCAGTGAGGGGGTGACTGGAGGGCACAATGAAGGCGCTGAGCCTGTTGTTGGTGATGAGGGGGTGACTGCACAACACACTGAAGGGGATGAACATGCTACTAACAGTGAGAGGGTGACTAGAGGGCACAATAAAGGGGTTGAGCCTGTTGCTGGTGGTGAGGGGGTGACTGCACAACACAATGAAGGGGCTCAAAATGTTACTAGCAGTAAGAGGGCGACTTGAGGGCACAGTGAAAGGGCTGAGCCTGTTGCTGGTGGTGAGGAGATGACTGCACAACACAATGAAGAGGTTGAACATGTTGCTGGCATGGGGGGTGACTGGAGGGCACAGTGAAAGGGCTGAGCCATTTGTTGGTGGTGAGGAGGTGACTGCATAACACAATGAAGGGGCTGAACATGTAATTGGCAGTAGAGGGGTGATTGGAGGGCTCAGTCAAGGGGTTGAGCCTATTGCTGGTGGTGAGGAAGTGACTGTACAACACAATGAAAGGACTGAACATGTTAATGCTCATGGTGAAGGTGTACCTGCAGAGCACAATGAAGCCCATGAACATAGTGCTGCTCATAGTGGGGGTGTACCTCCAGAGCACAATGAAGGGGATGCAAGTGCTGCTCATAGCATGGGTGTATCTGCAAGTGAAGAAGAAAGAGAGGGGAATTTTACTACAACATATGAATTAGGTATGAATAGCTCTAGTTAATGGGATGCTAATAGTGATAGGCCACATCTTGAAGAAAACTATGATAGTGACTATAAGGGAACAATTGATAAAATCTTAAAAAATGTTGGGTACGAGAAGGATGGGGAAAGTGATGTTACAAATATAGGGCAAAGGAAAAGAGCTAATGGGTTAGGGGGCTAAATCCAAGGGCAAAGGGAAAGTGGTTATGGCTGAGGGTCGTAAATTCAAGGGCAAGGGCAAATGGAAAGAGGTTATGGTAGGGGTAAATCCAAGGGTAAGGGCAAAGGGAAAGAGGTTATGACAGTGGGAGGTAAGTCCAAGGACAAGGGGAAAGAGCTAATGCTGGATGTAAGCACTGAAGATGTTCATGAGTGGTTTGACTCTAGGTTTGATAATGAAAGAGCACCAGACTACCCTGAGTTTAACCTTGAAACTCAAGGGAAAAATCCATATCTTGAGGTAGGAATGATATTTGCTGACAATAAGGTCTTCAAAGATGTTGTGAAGCAATATTCAATCAACAAAACAAGGCCAATTAAGTTCATAAAGAACATGAGAACCAAAATCAGGGTTGTTTGCAAGTCAGAAGACTGTGGGTGATTTGTATATGCATCAACACATGATAAGTCCACTTCAGTGCAGGTTAAGACAGTGGGGGAAAAGCACACATGTAGTAGACAACACATTAATAGGGCTGCAGGTAGTAAATGACTTGCAAAAAAGTACATGGACAGGTTTGTGGTTAACCTAAGCATGCCTGCCAAGGCATTGAGTAAGACAGTTTTTAAGGAGCTTAAATTGAAGGTCAAGAGAACCACTACTTATAGGGCCAAGGCATTGATTCAAACAATGATAAGTGGGACAATAAAGAAACAGTATGGTAAGCTTTGGGATTATCTGTCAGAATTAAAAAGGGTTAATCCTGGGACTACTGCAATGATGAAACTAGATTAGCAGAGTATCATTGATGGGACTGACATATTTGAAAGGGTTTACATATGTCTTGGCCAAGTAAAAGCAGACATTAGGTATTGTAGGAGGATTATTAGGGTAGATGATACACATCTAAGGGGGGCAAATTCAGGTCAAGTGTCAACTGCTGTAGGAATTGATGCAAACAATTTCATGTAGCCTATAGCATGGGCAGTTGTGGAGTCTGGGTGTCAGCAGTCATGGATGTGGTTCTTGGATTTTTTGCTTGATGATGTGGGGATACAATAATCCAACCAAGAAGAGTGGACTTTCATATCAGATAAGTAAAAAGGGTTAGTTTATGCACTTGAAACATTGGTCCCAAGAGCTGAACAGAGGTTCTGTGCTATGCATTCGCATGATAACTTCAGGGATGCAGGTTTTAGGGGGAAAAAGTGGAAAGATCTTTTATGGAGAGCTGCTTTTACGTTTCCTTATAATATCATATAATTCTAACCGATGAGTGATGAGAACCCAAGCAGTGTTCAGTGGCTTGCTAATAAGCCACCATCATAGTGGGCTAGGTCACACTTTAATACAACCCTCAAGTGTGACCTCTTAGCCAACAACTACTGTGAGGCTTTTAATGGGGTAATTGCTCATGATAGGGAACAACCTATTCTGACATTACTTGAGGGCATCAGAACTACTGTGATGAAGTGGTGATGTATGAATAGGGAGACAATAGAGGGGCAATGGAAAGGGGTTTTGTGTCCTAAGATACTTGTCATCTTAGAAAATGCCAAGGCTGCAGGAGACTGCATTCCATATCACACAGGTGCCTTAAAGTTTCAAGTTCAGTATGTATGGGAGAGTACATTTGCAGTAGATGTGGCTAATGGCACATGCAGTTGTAAGAAAGTGGGATTTGAGTGGAATACATTGTTCTCATGCCATAGCTTGTATGTGGTTAAAAGACTTGCAACCTGAAGACTATGTATCTCAGTGGTATATGAAAGAGACATATTTGAAGGCATATGAGCTCATAATCAACCTTATGACCAGATTTGACAGGTGGGATTCAAGTGGATTGGGTGGAGTGTTACCCCCATTGTATAAGAAAAAGCCAGGGAGACCCAAAAGAATTAGGAGGAATAAAGCTAGGGAGGAGAAGGATCAACATGAAAGTAAATTGAAGAGGGTGAAGGGCAGTTCCCTGTGTAGCATATGCAAATAGAGAGGGCATAATAAGAGAAAGTGTTCATTGAACCCTTTGGAAACAAGCACTACAGAGCAGACCAAGCACATGTACTTTATGACCTGCATGTGCATTTATTCCAAAATTTGAATTCTTGCTTTTACAGCTTTCTAACACTTTGGTCTAATTTATAACATGTTCAAGTGAATCTACAGGTGCCTGGAAGGTTGGTCTAAAAAATGCACCTTCATCACATACTGTTGCTTTTATTAGTCAAACCTAACTTTTTTAGTCAATAATGATATCATAATTATTTATGTAGGGTAGTGAGGACACAAGTGTTAAAAAGAGAGGGAGGCCAGGGAAGGAACCATTTGTCAGCCCAAGGAAGAAACAGGTGCCTGCACAAGACCCCACTACTCTGGCTGAGAGAGAGAAGAACATGTGCCTGCCCAAGACCTCATGCAAGTGAATGAGAGACAGGAACATGTGCCTGCAGTAGAACCCAGTGCCTTGGGTGGAAGAAGGAAATGGGTGCCTGCAACAGCACCAAGTGCAGTGGGTAGGAGGAAGATATGAGTGCCTACAGCAGAAGCTAGTGCATTGGGTGGGAGGAGGAAAATGGTGCCTGTAGCAGCACCAAGTGCAGTGGTTGGGAGGAAGATAGGAGTGCCTGCAGCAGAACCAAGTGTAATGGGTGGGAGGAAGATATGAGTGCGTGCAGCAGAACCAAGTGCAGTGGGTGGGAGGAGGAAAGGGGTGCCTGCAGCAACACCAAGTGCAGTCGGTGGGAGGAGGAAAGGTGTGCTCGCAGCTAGGGGTGAGCCTTTAAACCGTTGAAACTGATCCAACTATGTAAACCAAACCAACCAATCCGTGTGCTTTCAAACCGATCCAACTATGAATATCGAACCAACCAATCCGTGTATTTTCAAACCGATCTAAAAATCAATTGGTTTGGTTTTTTTTTTTCCCAAACCATACATTCGGTTTGATCGATTCAGTTCGAATGCATAAACCGAACCAACCGTATATAATAATAATAATAATAATAATAATAATAATAATAATAATAATAATAATAATAATAACATATCTATATTTTTACCTAATCCTAGTTTTTTTTTACTAACCTTAGTTATCTAACCACTCATATAAAATGGGATAAATCCTAAATATCTTAACGTAACACACATTTTTCATTTGTCGCCTATATCTTACTAAGTGTTAATAATTATGATAAAAAATTCAGTTTTTTTGGAGCTTATTAGTATGTATAAATTATTAATTTTTGGGCCTAAACTTGTCCAAAATTGAGTTTGGCCTAAACTGATTAAACTGTCCAAACGGAACCGTTGAAACTAAACCATTCAACCATAGTTCGGTTTTTTTTTCCAAACCGAAGTTGGTCGGTTTGGTTTGGTATTCAGCCTCCAAACCAAACCAACAGAACCGTACTCACCCCTACCTGCAATAGAACCAAGTGGAGTGGATGGGAGGAGGAAAGGGGTGCCTGCAGCAACACCAAGTGCAATGGGTGGGAGGAAGAAAAGTGTACCTGCAGCAGAACCCAGTGCAAAGAGGGTTAGTCCAAGGAAGAAACAGGCACCCCTTCAGAGGGGAGTCAGGGTGAAAGTGCTGTGAACACCCAGGCTGTGGGAAAAAAGAGGGGAAGACCAGGAAACACAGACTCTAGGAGTGTTGACAAAGTGAAGAAGACCAAATGGAGTAAATATAGCCTTGGAGGGTCTCCACCCATACCAGTTCCTGTAGGAAGCAAGAAAATTAGGTTTGTATTTCCCGAGACCAGGACTTCAACACCAGCAGCAGCTATTGCAGAGGTAAAACAAGAGCAAGAGAAGCAAAGAAGGCCAGGGCAAGCAATAGGCAAAAACAGCAAGTTGTTGATGTATAGGGCACTAACCTAATATGACAATGTAGTTGATATTTTTTGGATGTTAGTATGTTAGGTATTCAGAATGGAACTTATTGTAAACTGAGGGTACTTATATGGTGTATTAAGTAAGATTTTGTATTTAATTCGTATGGTTAATATAATCAAGGTGCTTATTTGGTACACAAGAATTATGATAGGTGCTTGTTTGGTACAATATTATTCTTCAATATCGGATATGCCAATAACTCCGCAAATAAATGTTTAGGGACTTCTTTGGTGTACCTGATTTAGGAAAGGTACTAATTTGGTTCAAAGTAAGTGTAAGAATTGAGTATTTCTTTTAACCAGTTCAGGTACTGATTTGGTACGATTTAGTTCATACAAGTACTGCTTTGGTATGTTTTACTTTGATACTATTTCTTTTCATCAAGATCTATCCTTGCCATCACACAACCCAGAACTCCATGTTCGAGCACCAAATCTGAGTATTGCACACGTTGATATTTTGAATACACAAGTAAAACAAACATTCTTACAGCTAAAATACCATACATTTCATTAGCTAAAAGATTTCTAAACATGAGATGAGGAATTAGATTAGATGCTCTGCCAATTGTTCTTCCTAAATAGAGCCAAATTTACAGATTACAACCCTTTCTTCAACAACATTCATCTCACTCCCACTGAATATCCGCATTAATATTATAGCCCGTGTTAGTGCAAGTGCAGTCTTCAGCCAACAATTCATCCTTCTGGCTCGTTCCAATTCATTGTCGACCACTGGTGGGTCTCGCCAACGGAAGTAATCACAGTGCTGGAGCTGCAAAATCAGTGGGACTTTTGTGAGATGTCTGTAGAGTGGAAATCATGACACTAAGTAATTTGTGATTCAAGCTGATGGAGCTCCAATTTAGGGTTTTGCAACACTTACCCCACTGTTCCTGCAGCTCCAAAATCGCGTCCTAGGGTTTCGGGATGTCCACGATGTCACAGATCTTGTCGTTCTCGTGCACTGACACAAAGGGGTATCCATGGTCTTCGTGACAGAGGGGAGAAAACCCAGGGTTTCGAGCGTCTCCTGTGTTGTATTTCTTCTTAACCACTGATGGACGAGAAAACCCAATTTAGGGGGAATTAAGCGAAAAAGGAGAGAGAAAGGGGAACATGTAGAACATGTTTTTGGAGGGAAAGAAGATCTGAATTTGCATTAGGAACGTAAGAATTAAGAAGGTGTCAGAGAAAAGAAAAGGTAGGCCATGTGGCTGTGGCTTGAGCTTTTATGTCCTTTTTATTATTATTATTATTAATAACAGTTCTATCCCTTGACTTTTTAACGGCATCCGTCCTCCGCCAGATTACTGATTTGGTACGCTTTTTAAAAGTTGAGTACTTCTTTGGTACACCTTCAAACTTGGGTACTAAAGCTGTATTTTGGGTAAACTTGAGGGTACAATTTTGGGATTATGTCAAAAAAAAAAAACAAATTTGCTTTCAAGATAGCAGTCAGTTCTTTCTCAAATCTTGATTTCACAATTTGGACTTTTAAAAGATGTGATGAATTGTGTGTTAGTGCTAAATAAGTGGTTACACCTTGAAGGCAAGACTTTAGGAGATAAACATGATAAATCCTTAATCTTTACTAAAGTTTAGCCCTAAAATCTTCTCTGTCCAATCGCTCAGCTCCTCTATTTGCCACCTGAAATCCTGCCCTTCCTTAATCCTTACTCATATTTAAAAACATGGTAACCTTAAAATCCTCCACAATTATCTAATTACAAATTCCTTATATACATATCTCATTTCATCATACAATGCATTTTTCGTAGATTACTTGGACAACTTTTTCTCCTACAGCGTGAACTTATATTAATTCCTTTATGATAGTATTAAATTAATTTTTGTTTAGTTATCACTTTAGTTTATAACTTTTAACTTTTGAATCCCTTAATTTTCTTTATCATATCAAATCTAGTTATTTTCTCCTAACAATTGATCCATTTTTGGCAATACATAAACTCAACATTCTATCTCTTAAAAACTTTCCACCATTGACCAGTCTTTGTTCAGTTATCGCTCTAGGTTACGGCTTCATTTTTTAGTCCAAAAAATGTATCTCTCATGTCAATTGGAGTCTTTCACTTTTCATAATTTATCAATATGTAGCAATAAATTGAGATCTTATTTCCTAAAATCTTTCCTTATCATTGCCTAATATGATCTCTCATATTACCTTTGATTTTAGATTTTTTTCACTTTAATGAGTTCCTAATTCAATGACTAATCGTATGGACTCAAACCACCTATTTGCAATGACTTAGATCCAAAATGCTTTGACTAGCATTTCTCTCTCTCTTTTTTTTTTCAATATCATCCTACAAATGATTAGTATCTAACGAAATACTATTTTCTTTTTCTTATAACTTACATTTTAGAAAGAAAAAGCTTCATCTTTTTTTAAAGAGTCAACATTTAGTGGTATTTATTTATATATTGGTTTAAGAGCAATATTATAACACTCTCATCAAGTGATAGAGTAATACTATTTGCACTGTTTCATGTATTTTTTCACTTTTTTGTTTGCTACAAATATACTTTAAAGACAACTGTAACTTTTTAGCGACAAACATAAGGTGGAGAGACTTTCCCTACATGGTTTATATTTAGTAATTGCAATATAATGCTTCGTGTACAACGCACGAGGGGTCAAAACTAGTTTTTCTTGTTAGCCCACCTCCTTTAAACAGGGCTTGGAACTTTCTACTAATAAACAAACAAGTAAAATTACCTAACTTTTTTATATATTAAAAAGTAATTGACCAAAAAAAGTAAAGCTTGTTCATATGTATTGACTTTAGATATATATAATTTTTTTGGAAAATATCTATGGCAACAATGTAAGCTATATTTTGATGATAACAAAACATCCTTAAGGTTAAGAAAAGAAAAAGAAAAGGCAATTATTTAATCATCTGGAAGATCTTAAACCCTTGAATTGCTGCTCCTCTTGTCATCAATTGGTTTATCTTGCTGTCATTATTTTGTATTAAAATAATTCTTCCAACAAATGTATAACTCCAATAATTCAGGGCTAAGACGATTCCTACTGTCATTTCAATGCCTTCTTACTTGCTGAAAAACACGATTCCAAAGTAACAATGGAGGCTCACACCAGGTAGTACATTACGGGTAATTTGGGATAAAACATGATAAACTTTTTTATTTTCTTTCCAAAAAGTTAATGAATCAAATTTCTTTGCTCATTTATTGCCAATGAAGAATAATGATTAATATGTGCATATAAACTAACTTCATTAAAAGAGAAAAATGAAGAAAAACCTGTATATGTTTCTTCCACTCTTGCTTGTTTTGCTAAAACATTTTCAATACCCTTAAGATATGATCCATATAATATTTGACCATTCAATGATATAGCGCGCACACACATATATATCAGCAAAATTTCGATAATCCATGTATGTAGGTAGCTAACTACAATTCATCAAGATTTGTCAAGCCTTGGCCGGACTTAATTAATAGGCAGTGAATATATACTTGTTTGTATACCATTACACGTAAAAACATGTAGTATGAAGAGTTCCACATGTGATGGACATTTATAATATGTCTGTTACGAGGCAAATTTTGTGGAACAATCAAACCTTAAAATTTTTGTATTCTCAAGCCCGAAGAATTAACAAACATAACCATACCCCTTATTTTAAAAATATTTGGTCCTGCAGCAGTTAAAACATCTTGAATAATTAAATAAATTATATGATAAACACATTGAACATGAATAAACTTCCCATTTAGTACAGGTTTGAGGTTTGTCTTTAATAATTCAACAACAATTTTATTATTGGAAGCATTATCAAAACTAACATCATTAACATGTCATCTATTTTAAAGTGTTACATGCTCTGAGTATAATTTTAACAATTGTGTGATGCATCAAGTGGATATGGCAAGATTTCAAAAGTAATGATTTTCTTGAGCATAATCCGATCAGAATCAGTGTAATGTGTTGTCATACAAGAATAATTAAGCATATAAAAGAAGATCTCCAAACATCATATTTAAGACTACCTTTATCATTACAATTTTCAAAATAACCAGTTAAGCATTGTTTAGTAGCACTATATTGTCTGAGTGCATCAGAATTAGTAGTATTCCTATGAACCTTTATATACAAAAGGTTGTGCATAGTTGCTCATATAACTAGTACACTTTTCTTTATCAATAAAATTTAAATGTTCTTCATTGTGCACAAGAAGTTCAACAAGACCATCTCTTTGGTTTTAAATAAATAACTTATTGTTAAAAGATAACTGCCTCATAAACATTGCCTTGTGTATCATAATGTTATAAATGCCAATTAAGATGTGAGTTACCATTACCACAAGAAAAATATTGTAAACAATACTTACAGTAAGCTTTGGGTGCACTATTAAGCTTAACCCTTGTAAAATGCTCTCCATACATAGTTTTAAGCTTTTTATATGCCTTTTAGACTTCTGGCAGACTTGAGGCAGGATTGCTCAGTTATTTCTCTTGATGACTACTCATAAAGTGATGATTGTGCGTTGCAGTACTAGTCGAACCGAGCTATGTTCTTGACTAAAATGTTGTAAATCTTGTGAAGGTGTATATTGAAAATTAGGAATGTTTTGGTTAAAAGTCATAAAATTTTGCTTGTGTATACCCACTAGTGGTTGCTCTTGAAATTATTGTGCTCGTCTAAAAGTTGTGGTGCTCGCTCTTAGAGTTGTGGAGCTCGTGGCGGTGGATGTTTTTGGCTCCGTGATTTTGATTCTCTTGAAGCAGTCATATTTTTTTTGTAAGGATTGAAAGATAAGAAAAAAAAAAGGCCAGTAAGACTAATTTAATAATAAAAGAGTAAAAGTAGTAAAAAATGTTGTTTAGTCAACATGTATCAACTAATAACTAAACAAAGTTTGTATCTGAAAATTCAAGCAAGTTAGTACTTGGTAACAAATAAGGATGCACAAAAGAGCTTGTAGAATATAGATAAGAGAGAGTTGTGAAGAGGTGTGAAAAATGTGAAGAGAATTATTCAATTTATAGATTTTTCAAATCTCACAAAAGACTAAAATGCTTCTAAAAACTAACCGTTTATAGCTGTTGGGAGGTTAAATATATAAAAGAATTGTTACAATGAGGTTGGACAAAAATACTCCTTAGTCATTATAGAGTTATTGGAGGGCAGGACTTAGGGTTGGTTTGACAAAACTTTTTTTTTGATTTTCAATTTTTAAAGAGCAGCTTAATTTTTTTTTGGGTGTTTGGTAACCCTTTTTATTTTGACTTTTTTTTTGGGTGGTTTGCGGTGGTGGGACATAGCGGTGGTTGACGGTGGTGGTGGCCGGCGGTGCTGCCGGCAGTCACCGGCGGTGGTCCCCGACGGCCAGAGGTGGCTGTCGACAGTCACCAGCGGCCAGAGGTGGCTGCCGACAGTCGCTGGCGGTGGTCGCCGGCGGCCGGCAGTCGCCGGAGGTGGCTGCCGGCAGTCGCCGGTGGTGGTCGCCAGCAGCCAGAGGTGGCTGTCGGCGGTGGGAGGGTGGTGGTCTAAAAAAAAAACCAAAAGTAAAAAAAAAACCGGAGTTTTTTTTTTACTCTTCAGTTTAAAAACTGGTTTTTTAAATTGGAGAAGGAAAAAAAATGGTTCCCAAACGCACTTTTTTTTCTTCCAATTTTCAAAACTGAAAAAAAAGAGGAAAAAAAAAATCGCGTCAAACGTGGCCTTAGACAAGGCTTGGATAGGGCTTGGACTAAAATGGGCCGAGCTTCGGGCTGGATAACGGGCTGGGATTGGGCTGCTATGGGGAAAAGGGGTCCAGGCCATAGGCCTTTCTGATCCGGCCTACACGGTTCACTCTACGGGCTAACCTGCCCAGATTTTTTATGGGCTGGATCAGGCTAGCCCATGGGCTCCTGCCCCATTTAAGAATTGAGACCTCTAGACACTATACATGAGTATACAACTGTGAACACGGGTATAACTAAATGCTTCCGTTTGTAGTTGGTTCCATCTCAAATTTGAAATATTAGCAACCTTATCCTCCATCCGTTCACTCTTGAATTTTTCTCCTTTGACATTTTCTGAAATTCTATTACATGTTTCAGTATATATAAATAGTAATTTGGAATTCAAAAAGCAATTCCTATCATATAGATATCGTTTCACAAATCAAGTTCGAGCAAAAATAATAAGTAAAGTCTATTTTTTTTAAATGCATTAAGTTTATCATACGAACTTACAAAAAAGTCGAAGAGAGGAATCCAATAAAACGGAGGAATAATTTTTCTAAGAACTTTTCTTGTTGTTAAGGATATATGCATTAAAAATGCAAAAATGGTGTTTAAATGACAATCACATGTGGATAATGGGTTACAGCCCATGGGGGAAACCCAAATATCCACTTTTGGGCTAGTGAACTTAATGCTGGCCAACATATATGCGTAGTAGTGGGCTAAGCTTTTCTAGTGCTTTTGGATACCAAAAGATAGGGATGTCAGCAGAGAACTTGGGCCTACGTATCAAACTGGTAGTCTAAATGACAATCACAGAACCAGAAATTTTGCACATCTAATTGACCGGAAAAAGAATTCTATGCTTATCTGTTGTCACAATTTACAAAACCCAGCCATCAGGTTAACTGACCAAGCATAGGTCAACTGGGTGAGAGTGAAATCATTAGCTATTTTATTTTATTAGTAGTCATTTCACACAATACCTTATTGAACTGATAGTCTCCTAAATTTGTGAAGCATTTTTTTTTTTTAATGTTTAGAACTGCGATTCATATTTGGCCCGTCGGTATGAGAAATCAAACTCGAGACCTCGAGGCCCTTTGCCATCTCCACCTTTTGTTGAATACATGGAGTGCAAGCAATAAAACCAGAGGGATCAAGGACAATCTCATATCAAGTGATTTAGAGTTATGACATAAAAGAGCGAACACCTAAATCATTTTAAATTTATGTTACACCCGTGAGTTTCCAAATTCCAAACGACAAGTAGGGGAGAATCTTGACATTAAAATCCGAAAATTAAGTGGAAGAACAAAAAAAGTATCGCGACTGAACCAACAAATACAGTGGAACCAAGCAGAGGCGATCCAAGAAAAACCCAACTCGTGACATAGTTGAAAGTTGAAAAAAGTAAAAGGAAAATGGATAAAGAGATCCACATGTGGAGAGAGAGGAAATGAGATGATGAGATCACTAGAGAGAGAGAGAGAGAGAGAGAGATTGGGTCTGCAGTTTAATTCCATGCAACTTAGGATGACAATGAGGATATGGTCGTTGGACATGGGCACTCACCCGAACTTCTACGGCAGGGGGACCGTTGTTATGATGCCAAAAAGAAAGAGTTTGAAGTCAGGTGGGAACATGGCCTCTTGTGCTACCTTCTGTCTTTGTCGCTAATTAATGAGAGTAGGGTTTTCTGTTGTACAGCTAGAGCTGTAACACCAAAATGTCGTCAAATGTATCCCAGCAATAGTTGCCATAGATTTTAGCTGCGGTGATAAAACACTTTGAATGACAAATTTTTTGTTACGAAAACTGATTTAGATGAAATGCTCTACAATTGATGATCATTTTCCGTATTAATGAAGTCTTTTGGCCCATTATATGTTACGTTTGCACGTGGATATTTACTTATGTACAAAGTCTCGAAAATTGAAGGGCAAGATTTTATGTTAATTACCATCTTTAAAAAGGAAAAAAAAAAAAACAAGAAGACATTCAACATAGAAGGTAGACAATATTGCACTTCCATAATTTTTTTGGAAAGCAACGTTCATGGATATCCGAAAAGAAGTAATTTAAACTGTTAGTCTCCATCTTACTGCTTACCTCTCTGTAGTCTCAAATTATTGCAATTTTATCACCACGTGAACAGAATACAATTTTGCACATAATTTTTGAGAAGTTGCATTCTTTATTATATCTTCTAAAAGGACAAAGGAGGTGCATATTTTGTTGGAAAACTGATATAATCATGAATAGCAGTTGATACCAGACAAATTTCCACATTCAAAATCTGAGGTACACTTGTGACACCATACCAAGTATGGTGTATCATTGATTCAACCTACGTAGTTTCGATGGATACAATCTGCTCATGTTAAAACTATACATCATTCGATGTACTTTATCTTCAGCGAACGATCCCACAATGTATGTGGGTCAAAACATATGATTGTCCAGTTGATTAAATGTTATTAACGAGAATCGTAAACTACTTTTCTTAACAATAGATCTTGAAAAATGGAGCATCGTATTGTTTGCTCTCGCCTTACATACACCTGAATTGGTCTTAGTAAAGGGTTATTTAGCTGCATGTGATTTGACGTGGTACCGGATGTTGTTCCGCTATTCTGAATGCGACTAATTTTTCAGAGAGTACTTCCTCTGTGGTATTTTGATCGTGAATTTGCTCGCTTTATCTCTAGCTATGTTTTGTATTTTTACTTTCATCTCGAACTGAATAGGCTTGTTCTCCGATTTGTTCTCCTCGACCGTAACTTGTTAACGTCCATTATTTATAATGATGTATATTTTTATTTTGCAACAAAAAAAGGGCAAATATCTATCCACGTGAAAGGCACCAAAGGGTACTGCTAGTCATGGTGGGAAGCAGGATTCAATCCGAACATGCTCAAGGCAACATCTCGAGGTTTTTGTACGTAGCAGTGATGTGATGGACGTGACAAATGTGTTCAAAGTGTTGGTGAAAGGTGTAACACAAGGGTTATCAAAGTCCATGATACGTTTTTTCCCCTTTTTTATGTGGACTAAATAAATGAGACTGTTAACAATAATTAATCTACCAAGAAATGATACCGACAAATGCATCAGAACAAACGAAAAATGCAATGATTAACGTGAAAAACCCTACACGTGAAGGAAAAGAAATGAAGATCCAAAGCACTTCAACCACGTGTATCATAACGTGTATCATAACGTACAATGTTTAGTCTATATACACCGCTAATAGATTATAAATTATATATATTAAGGAAAAGGCTCTCGGATCGTAATAATATATCCACAAGTGTTTTTAATCGGCGGTCGGTCTATGACTGTCTGATGAATTTCGTAATCAAAGTTACATAGCCCAAAAATCTTAGCAACACCCACGATTACGCTTTATCTCTTTTCCTGATCACTTGTTCTATTCGGCAGGCCATTTGCTGAAAGTATCAGCCCCGGAAAAGCTTTAAAAAATCTACGTCCACTTGGGGCTTTATCTTCCAAGTTTCAAGTACCGTGCCTTCTTTTTGGCCTATCCTCCACATTGGAGGCAAACCCCAGCAAACATTTTCTTAGCAGCACATATAGGGTGCAACCCTGTTGCCATAGGCTGCAACTAAGCCCAGCTACGGGGCACGTAGAGGCACCAAATGGTATGTTTTGGGTTTAGAATTAAGGCTTTAGTGGTAATCTACTAGGCATCCATGTTAGCCAAGAGTGCTTACAAGATGGGAGGCAATTTTAAGTTTGCGAAGGCAAAAATCATCAAGATTTCGGATAAACAAATTGAAGATATTTTTCAGTGCGTAACAATTACAACTGAGGAGTGATGAATCCTAAGGGTGATGCAGTGAAAAAAAAATCTTGATGCATGACTTTAAAGTCCCAAACTCGAGTTCTTATACAATGAGTCATATAAATTACGGTCCTCATTATTTTCAAAAAAGAAAACTGAGAAGTGACGGTCTTACCCAGCACTACGTGCCTTTTTGATTGTGGCCATAAAGATTCAAGTAACAATGATAATGAATGACCTTTTCCAAGCCTTTTCGAGAAGATCTTGGAAAATTGATTGCCATTTGCAATGAGTGCGACATCCTATCTGCAAAGCCTAATTAGGACTTAATGCTAGTGGGATTCACTTTTAATCCTGGAACCAGTAGGAAAAGAGGTGTCTTGGGCACCCGTAAAAGTACATACGATGCGGCGCATAACCTATCGAGATCGTGTAATTTCGATTGAGGACTTTTTGGGTTTTCTTAATGCCGACTATCCTCCAAGATGTATGCAAAGATTGAAGAATGAAACCTACTTTCCGTCAAAAAAAAAAAAAAAAAAAGGTAATAACTATCGTTGTCACCAAGAAAAAAGATGATCCACCCTGATATTGAACTAATCAAGTCCATTACATCTGTGGTCCAGTTTAATTTGAGTTCAAACTTTTCATCTCCTCGTTTCATACAAGAAAATTGAATACTCAGAAGTCTTTGTTTTTCACTTTATTGTTATATATAATAATAATTCAGGTAGGTACAACAACTAAAACCATCACAAGATGATAGATCCAAGGTCTTGTTCTCTTCGACGTTACACCCGTGTCCTTCCTAGACCTGATAATTTTTGACCCGTACCCGCGGGTCTCCTTATACTCGCCCAAAAAATTCGGGTACGGGTACATACATTAGAGACCGGTCAAAATCAGACCTGTACCCTAACCGGACCGTTAATTCCGGGTCGGTCGGGGTCGGGTGGCTGGTTATCCAGATTACCCGGACTTCATGTATATATATAGACACTTTTGTCAGTTTTGTGCCCTAACCCTTCATTTCTCCTCTTCTCTATTTCTCACTTCTCTCTCAATCTCACGCCACCCACTTCTCTACCGCCGGAAACCGTGACTCCTCCTTCCCCCTCACTCTATCAAGGCCACCACCGACCGCCACACGCCCCCTCACTCTTAAACGCAACACGCCCACACCCTACACTGCCGTCTCTCGCTATCCCTCATCCTCGCTCGGTCGCTCTCCTCTTCACAGATATGCCGCTGCCAGTCTCTCTACCTCACCCTCACTCAGTCGTCGGTCTCCTCTAACAGATCGACCACAGACGTCGCCAAGGTTCCAGTCTCCACCGATCGAGTAGCTCACATCCCCACAGCTGCTGTTCGCCGTTCAACGTGGAGTTCTTCGAGGAATTCAAGATTTTGGATTATTTAGCCATCTCTCTGTTGAAATTAAATGTTTGTATATTGAATTGTTGTTGAAATTTAATCTTTGTATTTCGGATTGTTGGTGGTTGGTGGGATTATATTTTTGTTGAATAATTTTATTTTATTTTTCTTGGGATTCTGGGTGCGAAATTGGTTTTGTAGTATTTAAGATGTTAGTTGATCGGTGAATAAATCTGAACATTGATTTATTGTAAAATTGAAAATAATTATAACAACTCTTAAAAATAAGAAACACGAAACATGCTAGCGGGGAAAAGCAAAAGAAACAGAGAAAAAAAATATGAAAGGTGGTAAATTAAATTATGGTTATTAAAAAAAAATTTAACTATTTACCCGCGGATAATACCCTACCCGCATGGGTAGGGTACGGGCATAAAATAAAGCTACCCGAGAAAAATCGGGTAAAATTTATCAGGCCCGTTTTTATCCGGACTCGGCCGGATATTACCTGTACCCGGCGAGTATACCCGTTTGCCAGATCTAGTCCTTCCTTGTGCCTACACTTATTCTTCCCAACAAAAGTTTCAAATGTTTCATTGTAACTGTATTATAAATAAAATAATAATAAATTGGTCAATTTGTACTCATCTTGAGAGTTTGACGTAGATGAATCTATCTAATTCATGCTACTATTTAACGAAGAGTAGCGACAAATTTTTTTTGTCATGTACTAACTTTAAATTAAGCAACCGCTCCACCTCGATCACTACCCTTAAAACACGTTCTTTGTTGCTATTATTCCAGCCACTGTGCTATTATTCCAGCCACTCTTGCCACAGATACAACCATGCTCCTTCCTCGTTCTGTCTCCACTTCTTTGGTAAGCTCATAGCTCTTTTTATATGCTTTTTATTATTTGTATCGACTAAATTCACATATATTTTTTGATCCATGTGCTAATAAACTCCAATAGATATATTTATAAGCCAAGGCGCTAAGAATATTGTCAATGGCATAATGTTAAGATCCAATATTCAATAGTTTGTTGCCATATAACCGATGGAATCACCATAAAAGTCTATAATAGTCAAGTTAGACCATCAGCTTCAGTACATACCTATTTTTTTTGGTTGGCATAATTACATTACCAGATTTCAAAAGTTTGTTGCCATATAATTTGACGAAGAGTGTGCCTTCCCTGACCAATATAATATGGATAGCATCTTTCATTAAATCAAATTGACCAGGCATGAGTCCTGAAATGAAAATTAACGCATGCCAACATGGCTCTCATGCCCTATTTAAAATTACATTTTTTAAATAAGGCCTGAATGACATCTAATTCCCATGTGGTATGTACGTTTTGGTAAGCAAAATCTTGTACTTTTAAATTAAGCAATTAAGGCCTGAAACAGGTATTAGATGTAGAATCGGGAATGAAGCGCAAATTCAGATCTGGAATGAGAAATGGCTCCCTCGTCTCTATACTTTTATAATCCAAACACCTGTGAACACGTTGCCTAAAGATACAAAGGTGGCAGCTCTCATAAATCACCAAAGCAAGCGATGGATTTACAGATAGAATTTTCTAGCCACAAAAAGCTCAATTGATCAAGAATATTCCTATCGGCTCTTACTCAAATAAGGATAAACAAATTTGGCATTTTGGAAAGAATGGTTACTTTTTAGTGAGAAATGCACACCGTCTAATCATGGATCTCAAGTTGCTACTCAAGCATGGAGAGTCACTTACAGAAGCCAATGAACAAGCCTCTACGTCTTGGAAGTTTCTATTGCAGTTGAACATTCCGAATAAGATCAATATTTTTGGATGGCGTGATGTTCGAACATTCTTCCAACACAAGACAACATTTTTAAAAGAAAGGTGGTTCAAGATACAGCTTGCCCTGTTTGTGGGATTCAAGGAGAAACCTCTTACCATATCCTAAGAAGTTGTTCTTTAACAAGGCAAGTCTTGGACTTCTTACGCAGGCAATGTTCGAGGACACCTACTGCTCAAATAATGTCCTTTCATGGTGGCAAGAGGTAAACTCTCGTATAAAGATAAAGGAGATGGAACTTTTTGCTGTAACGTGTTGGTTCCTATGAAAGAATAGAAATATGACTATTTTTCAAGGTGCTCAAATGGATGCACTTGAGTTGTATAGTGCAGTTACTTGGATAACTTCCGCAATGCGCAGGAAAATATTCGCACCAACCCTCACCCAACTACAAACAGGGTAGTATGGTCTCCTCCTTGTGGTAATTGGGCTAAGATAAATTTTGATTCTGCAATTTTCAGGAAGGAAAGAAATATGGGTTGTGGTATCATTGTGCGAGATTCGGCAGAGAGCATCTTAGCAGTGCTATCCAAAAAGATTTATGGAATAACGGACCCCGAACATGTTGAAGCTATAGCAGCAAGAGAGGCTGTTATGTTTGGCTATGACTGTGGATTTAATTTTGTGCAGATGGAGGGGGATGCAAAATTGATCATTAATGCTCTAAATTCATCAGAAGAAAACTTGTGCCAATAGGGGAAATAATTGGTGATGTGATATGGGTTGCTCACTGCTTCGACTCGTGTACTTTTCAACACATTAAATGGTCAGGTAATGAAGCCGCTCATGGACTAGTTAAGTTTGCTTATACTTTAATAGAGGCACTAGTTGGGATGAGAGAGATACCACTAGTTGTAATGCCCTCTATCCTTAAGGATTGTAATTTTTTCAATCAATAATTAGCTATCTTTCAAAAAAAATAAAAATTAAGCAATTAATACCCTGATATTTCAAATATCAAGCAATTGTTCACAAGCTCGACTTGCCTGCTAAATTAAGTGAAACGTCGTCTGTACCTGCCACTCACGCGCCCTTTATAAAGGAGTAAAGCTGTCACCAAACACATGTTTTTAGAAAATCTTCCGTCTCACATTTCTCTCTCCTTCTCTTATCTTCCACCGCCATCCTCACCATTACTATCACTAGGAGTAAGCACCAAACTGTTCAAATTGATTCGGACTGCTCAAACGAAACCGATCTAATTTAAATTGTCCAAAGTCTTAACGGTACGGGTTCACTTTTTTAAACCGATCTTAGTTCGGTTCCGTTCATGATTCACTTTTTTAAAACCAATCACCAACTGAACAAAACCGACTTATAATTTATTAAGTTAATTTTTATCGACATTCATGAATAAATTTTACATACATGGTATTAAGCAAATCTAAGTAAACAAAACCTTGAGAGTTACAATAGAAAAAATAAAATAATGAGGGTATAGCACAAAAGTCTAATGATCAATCTTTATTATATATCTACTTATTCTTTCTTATACATCAATGACAAAGCATACAATTTAGTTTTTATTGTAAATAGTATATGGAATAATATTTATATCTTATGTTAACATGAGCAGTTAGTTATTGAATATAACGAGATTATGTGCAGTAGTTTTAAAAAAATATAAATTTAATTTTGAATAAGATTTTTTTATGTCCAAGAATAGGTGTGCAAAAAGATCAATTTTTGAAATGGATGCAAATTGATCCAAACCGGCCAAACTGAACTGTTGTAAGCAATTAAACCGAACCATTCAAAATCGATGGTGTCGCGTTCCATTAAATTACAAATTTCTCAAACGAGGGGTAACAATTTAGTTTGCAGTTTGACCTCTAAACCGAACCATACAGAATGGGGCTCACCCCTAACTACGACTATCCACAATAATAACCACAACGACCCGCATCCTTGCCATTCAAGACAACCACTTCGCGACCTTCGTAACCCATCACCAAGTCAAAACCACTCAACCTCGGCATCCTCATCATCTATTCACCACCCACATCACTGATTCATCACCACCCCATGCACCATTACAAATGATCTTCAACAATAACCATCTCCCTTTTTCAACCTAACATACTAATCATTTTCTCTCTACTCATATTCCTCAACCTCCTTATCCTCATTATTAGAAAACTAGGTCTATTTGTTAATTAAGGGGGTCTTCATATTTCGAACTAGAAATCATTGAGATTTTCTCAACTTTTAGGTTCTGGTTTTTATTGCCGACAAGATGTTTTTAGGTTAATGGGTTTAACTTGGTTTCAGATTGTCGTGGTGATGGTAGTTTCATTGGTATTGGGCTGGTACAATGGTTTGATTTTGAATTGTGGTGGTGGTCGATTCATTTGAATCGTGGTCATTTGGATTGTGGTGGTGATTGATGTGTGTTGCTTTAGTTTGTTGAATTGGATAAGGTTGTGGTAGCGAAGAAATTAGTGGTATATTGGCGATGTGTGGTGCGGTCAATGGTGGTATGGTCTGACATGTTGGTGGTGGTGTTGGTCACAAACATTGGTGGCAGTGTTGACCATGAGTGGCCATGGTGGCCGCGGGCTGTGTCATCATGGAGAAGGTCATGGGGGCTAGTGGCTATAGAGGTCAAGGAGGTAGTGCTGGTGGAGTAGATTGAGAGGAAGATTAATTTGTAGGATGGAGTGAATTTTGTCCTAAATTTCCTAATATAACTAACATTTTTTTTTTGTAACTTCCATTAAAATTTGGCACGTGGCTAATCTCTTAAAATTTCAATCGTATTTTTAGTTGTTTATTGGATACACTTTCGATTGTGGCACATGAACTCCACATGTTGAATTCCGTCTGATTTGCTTAACAGCCGTCCCATTTTGGGTCTCATTGTGATTATTTTATAAATCTCAAGAGAGTAGTTGCTCAATCCGAAACCACATGCTTTTATATGCCAAAATGTTCAAACTACAAGGGAGTCAGACGCCATTTAGGAGAACAAAATGTGAGAAAATATTCTCCATTTGCATGCATAACATCTCATTTCCTAATTTTTTTTTTCCAACTTTTGCATGTCATTTATGTACAATTTATTCTCAAATTTCCTAATTTTTCCAAACTTTAGCATGCATAGCACCTGGAGAATGATGCCTTCATCTGGCACCTAGAAATCTCTGTGCTTGTGGGTGGGAGTGGGAGAGATGGAAATAGCCGGCCAATTGGCAGAGATTCATGTGATAACAAGGCAATGACACCTCTTAACACTTTTACATACATATATATATATATATATATATATATATATATATATATATATATATATATTTAATGAGCCCTTTTCTGGACCTTTTGCAGCAGATCTAGGATGATACACTCACTCATCAGCCTTTTTAAATGAACATCACATCTTACCTGCAATACCCCATATTTGTTGATACTCTTAGAGAGAGAGAGAGATGATAAAAATCTTATTTACAAGAGTTATTCTCTCTAGAGCTCCTGCTTTCTATGTTAATAAGCAAGCTAAAAAGGAACGTAGAGTTGCCTATCTAGATGTTTCAAGTTCATCGATCCTCTTCATGAACAAATTATCCATTCCCTTAAGAAAGAACTTATTTTTAGACAAAACCAAATTTGTTTTCTTCAAGAGGATTTGAAATTCCAAAAGGTAATCGTTACCTTAGTCAATAAAAAGATGAAATAAAGTCTTTTCAAAATAAAATTGAAACTGAAATTTGTGATGAAATCCCAAATGAATTTTGACATAGTAGGCCAGGTTTACCACATTTATGTAGGGCTGTATACGAACCGAGTTCGAGCCGAACATGGGTGTGTTCGAACTCGGTTCGTTTAAGTTTTGACATGTTTGAACTCGGCTCGAGTTCGTTAAGAGTCAAAATATCAATGTTCGAACTCGGCTCGAGTTCGTGATGGTGAAACTCGGGCTCGGCTCGTTTAACTCGTTTAACAATACGAGCCGAGCTCGAGTTCGGAAACTCGACTCGGATTCGTGTTCAACGTCAATCAAATCCCTAAATTTACTCAAATCCATAAATTTACTCAAATCCCTCAAATCGTTCAAGCAATCAAGCTAACGAAAGAAAAATAATAACAGTTATAAGTCAATATCAAGCTATAAGCCATATAAAAAACACGACAGAGATACAATGAGGATGCAAAATAAAAAGATTGTAAAACGAAATCTCGATCGGCGATGCATGCCCTTTATGAATCAGCTCCTTCTTCAAGCCCTTGATTTTGCAGCTTTGCAGTTCAGAAACATGCTTGAATCCGGCGACGCAGGTTGAATCCGGCGACGCATGTTGAATTCGGCGACCGGCGATGACGGGTAACGTTATTACCGCCTGTGAAGCAAGAGAAGGGCCCTGTGTACGATCTGTTGTGTGAGAGATCGAGAGAGGGGAAGCTGTTGTGCGATCTGTTGTGCGATCGAGAGAGTGTGTGTGAGAGAGCTCAACAGAGGGGGAGAGAGAGACGATGGAGAGAATGGGGGAAATGAGTGCGGCCGTGAGAAGATTTGAGAGATTAGGTTTAGGTTTAGGTTTTTTAGTTTATATATATATAGTTGGGTTTCATGTTGGGCTTCAATTTATTTAAGGGTTGGGCTGGCTCTATATAAGTGGGCTTGGGGTTTGGGCTAATTATTTTTAAGGTCTGGCCTCCAGGTTTAAATTTTGATTAATATAGTTTGTGTAAATATTAATTCTTAAACATATTATAATTAATTTATTAATTAGACGAGCCGTTCGCGAACACGTTTGTGATCATTTTCGATTGTTCATGTTCGGCTCGTTTAATAAACGAGCCCTAAAACCTTGTTCATGTTCTGTTCGTATATTATACGAACGAACATGAACGAGTTTTGCAGAGAACGAACCACGAGCCGTTCGTGAACGGCTCGGTTCATTTACAGCCCTACATTTATGGCAAATAATTCTATCTTTAGAGAATTTCTTTTTTGAAAATCTCTTGAAGGGTTTGGATGATTTATCCTTTTTGTTAAGAGGCAAATATCAATGAGTGTAAACAAACAGTTAATACTAAAGGTGATATTGGAATGATATGCCAAGAAAAGCAAGAAACATCGCTCCTATTTCCTGTCTTGATAGATGAAAATATGTTCTCAAAATAGAAATTACATTTTTAAGATCTATATGCTAATTTGCAATAACGAATGCATAAACATAAAAAACAGCAAGTAACATCTGAAGTTATTACTTGCTTTTATTAGTTCAATTTTCTCTTCTTTTCTTTTGTTTTCCATTTGTTTAAGTAATAAGGTGGCAATTTGATCTGCAACCGCCGGATTTCCGCCCTGCCACGGTCTGCCCCGCCCTGCCCATAAGTATATATCCTAACCCTAAGTCTCTGGTTCAATCACAGTTGTCCATCTTGAATATAATAAGTCTCCAAAAAAAAAAAAAAACCCTAACAGCCACCCTTCTTTTTTTTTTTCTCTGTTCATCTGCTGCTCAGCCTCCTCCTCTCCTCTCCAGCACCTTTATCCCCTCCACTCACCGCTTCACCACCGGTCACCGTCCTTTGCGCTGCCCACCATCCAATTGCTTCCCACTAAGCGTCACCCTGCCAATAGTCAGCCTGCGCATCGTGAAGGAGATTGTGATTGGATTAATTGGTTTCGTACTTTTGGTATCTATCTCTTTGGCTTGTGGTCCCCCCCTATGGCGTCACTAGTAGGAGACACTAACACCATAAGGTCTTTGGAGATCGAATTGAAAGAGTTAATTAAACTAAAGATCAAGGATGTTGACCTTTCTTGTGTTGGCTTAACTCTTTCCTGCCGTCATCTACAGATCGTGAAGAAGATGTTGCATTGGGACACTTGACCATTGAATGGATCGGGTAGGATTCCGAGAGGTTTATCGATGACAAAAAGGATCGGGGTGAATCGGGGCAGGGTCAGGTTTTTAGGAAGTCTGTCGGATCGAGGATGGTATTTCCATCCCTTGACACAATGGCAGGACGGGGCGGGGTGAGTTGTTTGTTAGAACTGGGTGCGGGGATTTCACAAAATTCACATTCGACCCGGCACATTGTCATCCACTAACTTACACATAAAAAAAGAAAGACTTTATTCGTATAACATCTGGAATGTACATATTGCTTATAAAATATTCCATAATGTATATAAAGTGCATATCTTTTTTTCTCATGACTAGAGTACATAAGATTTTAAGAAATTAGTAATTACAAAGCATTTTCTATGGAATGAAGTTGGTCCTTAACAAATCATGTGATAAATATAATAAAATTTTAGTTAGAAAAGTTTTTGGCTGCTGTCGGGGTTGAAGGAATCTTCTTTTTATCCTACATACAGTAACAGTGAATGG
This sequence comes from Escallonia herrerae, assembly GCA_033070095.1. Classification (NCBI taxonomy): domain Eukaryota; kingdom Viridiplantae; phylum Streptophyta; class Magnoliopsida; order Escalloniales; family Escalloniaceae; genus Escallonia; species Escallonia herrerae. The sequence continues at coordinate 211,778 of JAVXUP010001037.1, forward strand.
TTACTAAATGTTTCTAATGTCTTTTATTTAGTGGCGTTAAAAAGTGCTGCTAAAAATTATCATTAAAAATGTTAGCAGAAAAACGACTAGAAACATTTAACAACTGTTAATTGTTACTATATACAGAATTTGAAGAAGATTCATACAACCTAAGCAACCAAAATTTTCAATTTATAAAGAGGTATGTAGATACATATACATTACGTCAAGGCCTTTATTACGGGCCTTTTTCCTATTTCCAAATAAGGGAATAGAAGATTTTTTAGGTTGATCCGAATCTCCCTTCGGGTTGTTCCCATTTCCATCTTTTAGGTTTTGTTGTTTGGAAAGAAGAAAGGAAACCACAAACCAGGATGGCACACTGGCCTTATCTCATCTTAACCATTACTTTCCCGACTGGCTTCTCCCATCTCTCAAACTGACCGTCACTTCCTCAGCTGTCTGCGCTCTAATTACACTCATTTACTCCCCTGCCTCAAATTGCCCCTCCTATCACACTATCTTCCTGTCTAAACGATCTTAAATAATTGAATCGTGATCCCAAATTATGCAATATTTATGCAGAAAAAAAGAGCCCAATTACGCATTAGTCCCCCAAATACTATCACTGTTCTTAAGCAAAGACATGAACGAAAAAAAATGAGAAATAATATCCAAACTCTACTTTTAGCTTTGAGCTGCACAAATGTAGAAGAAGTAACGACCAAAAAACACTTGAAGGACCTTTAGCAACGAAAATAGAACTCGATTAACTAAAAGTGAAGCCAAAACATTCCATCCCTGAAAAGGCATGGAATGTGCTTCTGGCATGACCAAACAAACGCTTGTCCACGGCTTCTTAATACAGAGACCAAAACATTGTAATAACCAACAAAGGGGCGTGCGGCGGAGCACCACGGCCAATTAAAACCTATTTATTTGACCAACATAAGTCAAGTCGCAATCTTCGTGCTTAAAGCACGCAACATAATTGAAGATTCTGTTCCCCACATGGTACGAGTCCTGAAGATCAAAGTATGGCCTACCAAGTTTCGCAGCATACATTAAGAGAGGAGAGGAATATACTTGCGCCCATGAGATGAGACACTGAACTATAGCCAGAAAAGAATATAATACACCCAATGCTAAGATTAAATACAACCTATATTGACCCTTTGATCATCGAATTGTTGCGCAGGGAAAGTCTAAAGAAGAGCATGTATTCTACAAGGCTTCTCTTCCACTGAACAACTGTCCTACACGAATACTTCCGTACAACACATATTCAACCCTCCCATGTGCAAAATCTACCAACATACAGCTATGCAGGACCTTCGTACTTACAAAGGTTCTTTATCTAGCACAGCAGAGTTTCGACTGAAAACTCTGTTCAACTGTTCAAGGGCTCTGAAACCCCACCGGTGGGCAAATTTCCCCTACAATTTCAAGTTAGGTCTCTTTTGCTATGATCATCTCAAGACTAACCAATATATTTTTAGATCACTCAAGCCCCTCAGCTCAATTATCATGCATACTCGATCCAAAGTATGTGGAAATACTGAACAGCTGGACCCTTTTCCAAAAGGCAAACGAACGTACCAAGAGGGTTCAAGAAGCCAAAAGTGCCAACGGATTGAGTTAGTGTTCAGTGTCCGGGGAGCTATGTTTTATCAATAAGAGTTTTCACACCCGCTCCCTGTAAGAAACCCTGAAACAACTATAAGAAAACTTTAGAGAACTATAAGGGTAGATTATATGTAATTGGATGTGGAAATTAACAATTCCAAACTTCAGTTGACATTCCATGCAATTAAACAAAAATTATATATAACTCCATCAAACAAAGATTCCAAAAAGTTGCTAATAAGATAATTCCCGATCCTTTATTTTAAAGATAAAGCACATTAACCGTAGTATCTTAAATTTCAATGACTTTCTCAATGCAAAAGTAACTGAAGTTAAACAACATGAAATTCAGAAACGAGTTCATAAACCAAAACCATGGCAATGATCCTACAGCTTCGAAGCAAGCCTAATGAGATGAAATCTTAAGATTCAGTGACTTATTGAACCATGCCTTCCAACTGCCAGAACCCTTTCGAGCCATCACTGGTGTTTTTCCATCATCAATTGTCTTCTCCACCTGAGGCTTCTTGCACAGCATGAAGTTTCGAACCCCTAGTGATCCAATTGTCTCCCAAGGGCTCAAAGCTGCAACCAACAGTTCAAAAACACAATTTAATCCCCAATCAAGAACAGGAAAGGAATCAACATTAGCTAATATGCAGTGAATATCTAAACCCCACAAACAAATCAAATGCCTATCATAAAAAAAAGTGAGATGTCTGAATCCAAACCCTGAGTACACTTCGCTAGACCTTATTTTGCTACAAGATGCTGATCTTGTTTTGCCTAAAAAGACAAATGAAGACTTCATATACACGACCAAAATTGCAATCAGAGCACAAATCATAGAATCAAGTATGAAAATTGACAGTTTTTAACAACATATGAGTCGTGCAATTAAGAAATCACATCCAATACCATATGGCATTCAAATTGATATGAATTATACCATCTATCTGGACCTTATTTTGCGTTAATCGTCTCGCCCAAATGCACTTGTTAGCAATGAGTAAAGTTTCTATACTAGAACTGTAATCAGAATAACAAAACCACAAAATATCATGAATAATCAACCAAACTTATTGAATCATGATACCTTCGGTTCCGGCATTCGGGCAGTAGAGAACGAAACTGTTGAGATCCGATCCAAGGATCGGTAGCCGTCCCTCGCGGGCGTACGACTTGAGCGCGGTATCGATCACAGCGGCGACGAGCTCCCCCTCACTGACAACGAAGCGGATCGGGCCGGCGCTCCCGATCACCGTGATGCTTATCAACAGCCGGTTTCCCTTGCCGGCCTGGCTCTTCTTCTGCTTGTACAGCAACATCGTTTTTTGAACAAAAAATCGAACTCTCTTCTACCCTTATCTAGAACGCAAAATTTCAACAATCAAAAAAACCGCAGCGAAAGATTATTGGAAAACAAAAACAAAGGGTTGGTAATGGTGGTTGACTGCGGCGCGTGGCGGTCGGGGGATTCACGGGTCGACGCCGAGGCAGCGGTAGTACCAGCCTTCCTTGCAGGATCCGAAAGCGAAGGACGAAGAGACGGAGACCCCCCTTGAGGGATAGGGGGAGATCATGAACCAATTGCTTGAGATTTCCACCATTCACAATGTGATCTGAATTTGAGGAAAGAACAAGATTAGGGTTTGGAAAAAGAAGAAAAAGGGCGTTCGAAAAGGCAATCTCTTGGGGGAGATTTTGCGGATTCCAGAAAGGAATAAGATAATCAGGGTTAGGGTTCCAGGCTTCGGTTTATATAGAGAGGGAGAGAGAGAGAGGGTGGTGGGCTTTTTTGGAGGAGTTCTACTAGTTTCAGCCGACTCAGCCGAATGACCTCACCAACCCCTTCTCTCCAAAACCTCAATTCCACTCTCCTTATTCAGTTTGCTTACGTAAATATTATTTACTTACTTAAATTTTTTCTTACTTTGGCGACTCTAATTTTGTGATATACTCGTTGTCCTTTTTTAAAATTTGAAAAACCTCACGGTACTTGTAAATGATAATTAAATTTATTTTAAACAACAAAAATTATTTTTGAGAGCCTTAATTTAGCAATTTGAGCTTCATAATAGTAGTTGAATTCATAAAATAACGTGTTGAGAAAGTTAAAATTATCACTAGATACAAAGTGAAGTTTCAAATTTAGTTTTTGAGAGAAAATTTATCAATTTCTTCAGTTTAATGCTATGAATTGAATTTAATTAATGGTGCATTTAATGACCTTTCCTTGACATACTAAATATAGGAAACGGGTATGATGACATGAGGTTGTGACTTGTGGAGATAGGATCGGGACCTGAAGATATGCTTTGCCTCTTTTGAACTTTTCTACCATTTTTACTGTTGACCACAAGTTTTTTGCTTCAGCAACAAACAGTGTGCCATGTAAACTCATTATTAGTGGTTAAGAGTGAGGGGCAATATCGGAGGATGGCGTAAATTGAGGGATGAATCGCACGTTCCCTCTTTGTCCTCCAAACAAACACATCAAGTACTTGTTGCATCTTAGGAAGCAAGATTATCAAAATCCACCCCAATTGAATTTTTTTGAGGAACGTATCGATTAGTTATTTAATTTCTTAATAGTTTAGCTTTGTCGGACGGGGTTCATAGGGAAAGGTTAGAGAGGTTTTACGAGGCTCAGGTGCGGAGCTTTCCACCAGGCTTTCAATTTTGTAACACAATACGGTTGAGCATCAAACTACTTAATCTGATTTGAAGAGTTTAAACCGATCAAACTGAAAGGATTCAATCTGAATGGTTCAAAAATCATAACGGTTCTGTTTCACATTTCACAAATCGATTTCGGTTCGATTCAGTTTATGGTTCACTTTTTTGAAACCAATAACAACCTAACCGGCCTATGATAAATTAACGTATTTTGCTTTCATTGACAACCTTCACATGCATTGTACTAAACAAATTCAAATAAACATAAACTTGAAAGTTATACGAAAGGAAAATAATAAGAGCACTGATAACCAAAAATCTGGTGATTAATTTTTTTTTTATATGTTTACTCATTCAGCTAGTATATCAATGACAATGACAAAGGCATCATTAAGGTTTTATTGTAATACATATATGGAATGATACTCATATCTTATGTTAACACGAGTACTTAAACATCGAATGTAATAGGATTATGTGTAACTTAGAGAAAATATAATTTAACTTTAAGTAGAAAGTTGGATGAAATAGTGGATTTGCAATGAAACAACTTTTAATGAGGCAAAACCGATCAAAACAGATCAAATCGAACCGTTTATACTAACTAATCAAATTATTCAAAACTAACAGTATTTGATCTTATTAGATTCAAAAATTTTCAAAACGAAAGGTAACGATTCGGTTTGCAGTTTAATCCTCAAACATGATCCTCCTCACCCCTAGCACACAACACTCAACCTTTCAATCTTGGTCTAATTTGCTAATGGACGGCTATTTTCAAAGTTTTTCAATTTTGGACTAACTCGCTTTTAAAAGAATAACGGACGGGTGACCATGCAGTACGAAGTGCTCAAGCAGATGGATAAGTCTCACTTAAATAGCACGTCGAAAAAGACAAGTTTGAATCTTCATCTACATAAATATTTACTTTTAAGCAGCCATCTCAACCACAACCATAACCACCAATAGGCCTACCCATTCCAAAGACCAGCATCGCTACCATCGACCTGAAAGTGGTGCAATAATGTGGCGGTCCATGATATAGGGAGACGATTTCCAAGAGGGAACTGAAAAAGGGGATTCTCAGGACAGGAACGTGCTATTATTATTACAACACATTTGGGGGGGGGGGGGGGGGTTAGAGTTTGGGTAATTGTGCAATTGGATAAATTTTGATTTTTAATCATTTAGATGTTATTGTTACGTTGAGATAACGATAGATCTACGTCTGTAACTTTTCATCAGTAGCAAAGAGACATCCTTAACTTTCCTCGCCTCGGTGGCGTCCTTAACTTTCTCTGCCAAGAATATTCCTTTTGATTCTGTTTTTGGATCTAACATGACTTCTTCATGCTTCAGTGCGAAAGGAGATTCGTTTCATGGAGTGGGCATGTGCCCATATCGTGTACTGTATCTAGCTTCCGGTACAAACTAGAATCATTTAGTGCAAATAAGTTTGTGCTAAGCTGCAAATTTTAAGCAATCGACAATCTTCAACTTCAAGTAAACATGTGACAGGGCAATTTTATGTCTATATAACAAGTGTTTTTCCCAAGTGGTTGGATTCATGGTTAAATAATGGATTCAACAGGCAATGGAGATTCTTCACAACTTCAAGTAAGTACTATGTTAGTGCAAGTTTGTTTCCATGCCGAGGTCTTTTCCTAAGCTTCACATGAGGTTCAATAATTGGATCGAGTCATATCATGATTCAATGTACGTAAAAGATTTAACAGGATCGGTAAGTTTGTTTCTATTTCCTAGGCTTCATGTGTGCTTCAATAATAAGATCGAGCCATATCATGATTCATTGTAAGTACACGACTTGACGAAATCGCTAAGTTTTTTTCTATGCCGAGTTCCTCTCCTAAGCTTCATGTGTGGTACAATAGTGTGATCGAGCTCAATACATATTATGATCGAGCCATATCATGATTTATTGTAGTACATGATTTGACAAAATCGCTAAGTTTGTTTCTCTGCAGAAGTCTTTTCCTAAGCTTCATTGTGGTTCAATAACATGATCGAGCCATATAACGATTCATTGTGCGTAAAAGTTTTGACAATATTGCTAAGTTTGTTTTCATGTCGAGTTTTTTTCCTAAGCTTCATGTGGGGTTTAATAATACTAGGGCTGCAACTTGAGCAGGTTGGACGGACCTAAGGGTCTGCTGACCATGCCCAGCCCAGTCTATCTACGGGCCAAATAATATATGTCCATGTCCAGTCCATAAAACTTTTGGTGGGCACGGGCTGCCCACAGATTGTCTATAGTTTCATATTAATTTTTGTTTACTTAATTTTAACACATCTCCATTGTCATCCAAGTGTACTAATTAGTTATAAGTTTTTATTTATTCAATTTTAAGCATATCATTTACCATCGAAGTATACCAATTAGTCATGATAATAACGAAAAGTATAGTAAAGTCTCAAAATAGATTTAGTTACAAGTGTGAAAATAAAGTTTTAGGACAAAATAAAAGAAGAAGACAATCTTTTGTGATAAGAAACAAGGGACAAAGAAATAAGTCTCCAAAGGTCTCTAAACACATATGGTTCGAGGGTTTTAAAGATTGAAGAAAAAAAATTATATATCTTCTACATGTAAAATTTCTATTTGTGATTCATATGTAATATAAAAATTCGATAGGCTGGTTTCGAAAAACCTTTGCCCACGTCCAGTTTATATTTTGTGGGGGTTCAAAATTTTGTGTCCATGTCTACTACGGTCACTATGATACTATACTAGGCCCACGCCCATATTTCTATGGGCTGGCACAGATTGCTCACGGGTTGCTCAGCTGAAGTTGCACCCCTAAGTGATACGGACGAGCCACGTCACGATTCATATTTTAATTTTTTGTACTGTACAATAATTCTTTAACCGGTCAAAGTGGGCAATTTGTACAATTAGGGGCATTTTTTTAGGCATAGTCAAATTTAATATAATTATTATCAAGGAGAAGCGCATTATGGTGAATCGCTTTTTAAAATTTCTACTATTCCCCCCCCCCCCCCCCCCTCCTTTCTATATCTTGGAATTATTCTCTCCATTGCCCAAAAAATTTAGCAATGGTTATTTAAGTAACTTAGCATAAAACTTATATCTTAACTTGCTTCTGCTTTCTACACTGACTGCGCCTCCGTGCATTTTTTTTGTGGTAAAAGTCGCCTCCGTGCATTTGTAACTGTATATAACTATTTTTCCTCCCTCTCTCTTAGTCCATCCTTTAATTCACGACATTATCAATCGTGATATCATAACTTTTTGTATGAATCCACCAAACAAAACAATAATTCATATTTGTACAGGTATTGCCTCTATGCCAAACCTTTGTACTAGATATAAAGCTAACCCCATTCGGTAGTTAGCGTAACACCATTTCAGGAGTTACATAATTGCTTGGTACATTGACACTTTGTACTAAAAGTTCTTTTTTCAAGGTAATACAAAAAAAATGTTTAAATACACAGTAACAATCTTATAATACATATTTGGTTTCTAAATTGTAGAATTCACTTAAAATAATCTAGTTAAAGTAATCCTAAAAATTATACGTGATATTATTTTCACATAAGGCTCCTATCATTTTCCTTTTCTAAGGTAGGCCACCTCTATGGCATTATGAAATTAATCTTTCACTTATTTTGCATTTTATTAGGAGAAGATCAATTAACATAGGAGTAAGAGTTGGATAATTAGTTTAAGATTAATTAATTCATAAATCATCAAGTAGAGTAATTTTTTTAAGGCATTGAGTGTCAGAAGGAAGAACATTCCTACTTCCCTGTCACTTGAGTCATGACATTTGACATCCGGATGTGGTAAGTTTTGGTATGCCTGCATTTTGTCTCAAATCTAAATTTTGGCCCCTGGTAAAACAAAATCTACATTTTTAAAAATATATTTTAATCCATATTGATGATCAAACTAAGGACTAGAGGACGAAATGCATTATCTTGATTGCCGAGGTGCATTTTTTTTTTGTGGAGAAATTGCAAATAGTAGCAGCCAAAGAAGTTAAACGGATTGAGTGGAGAAAAAATTGATTTGATTATCACAGTTTCTCGAAACGGTGCAAATATTTTATCAACTGCACCCATTGTTCTACATTTCAAGCTTTTGACGATCAAAACCACAACCTACACACGGCACTCTGAAATTTATCTGGCTATTATGTAATAATAAAATAATAGTTAAAGTTTATCTTTAGTCAAGCGTGACAGCTTGTCTTAAATTGGCAAAGGACAAAGACATTCTTTGAAGAATTGCAAAGCAGCCATTCTGCACCAAGTAACCAAGAATCAGACAGTCCACCAGCTGGGTCTAAAGGTTAGACTTCGAAACTTGCATTTCCCTCTGCAGGTTTAGCATGATGCAGCAAAAGGAAACGAGCTGTAGCATTTTAATACGATGGCAAACAGGCTCGCCTCAGTTGAAGTAGAGTGGTACACATGTTCAAGTGCAATTCAGCCAGAAACATAGGCCAGCTGAGACAGAAATGTCAAAATGGCATGGTTGGAATGCTTTTGAAAGGCCCAAGATGGAAGATTAGAAGACTTATTCTGGGCTAACTCGGTTTGTTTTCAGTTTCGGGCTAGCTTAGCATGTTACCACTCGGGTTAAGGAGGTGCTGTGAAATTGTGAAAAATGGAATTCAGCCTGCTCCAGTAGCACACGAAGCCGCATAGGGCTCTTTTTTTCTGTTGCCATTTTCCCAGGTTAGGTCATCTTCATGGCATTTAGGAACTTAGGATAAAATTTAATTGCAAGGAAGCTGTTTTCTTCAAGTATCTCCTCAAGATGATAGAGGATTTGAAGGTAATTTTTCACTTCTTTTGCATTATATTAGGAGTAGATTAAACAACTCAGGAGTAAGAGTAAGTTAATTTATTTAGGAAGAGCAGTTCATAGATCATTAGGTAAAGTCTTTGTTTAACGTACTAAACCCTACAAGGAAGATCTTCGTACTTGCTTACCCTGCAAGGAAGATCTTGGGGATAGGTTTTTAGCATTTCATGTTTGAATTCTGTAGAATTCTAACATACTGCCATTTTGTCCCAAATCTAAAGTTTTACACCAAACATTTATATTAAGAAATAGTTCACAGATCATTATGTAAAGTCTTTGTTTATGGCATTGAACCCTACAAGGAAGAACTTCGTACTTGCTTAACAGCCTGGGCCATGTACCGTTCTTGGAGATAGATTTTTAACATTTCAAATTTGAATTCTGTAGAATTTTGGCATGCTGTCATTTTGTCCTAAGTCTAAAGTTTTACATAAAACATTTATATTTAGAACACTACAAGAATTGAGACCTTTAGCGAACGCGTTTAGAGACCGCTTCTTTTGGCCGTCGTAAATAGGTATTTAGCGACTGCCCAACTAGCGGTTGCTAAGTCTATAAAAAAAAAGAGTGGCAGGGTCAACAAAAAAAATGGCGCCAACTTTAGCGACCGCTTTTAGCGACAGTTCTACAGTCGCTAAAGTTAGCGACCGCTTTGTCGGTTGCTAAAGCCAACCAGGCGGTCGCTAAAGAAAAAGTGTAAAATCGTGCCCTAATTTCATTTCTCTCTCTCTCTCTCTTGACGAACTGCTGGAAACACTTCACTGCGATATACTTCCCCGCCATCCACTTACCCTGGAATCCTTCCCCGCCGTCAAGCCCAGCTGAGCCACCCCGTCGCCCACGCTCCCCACCCCCGTCACCGATGTCTACTCACACTCAATTTGTCCCAATCAATTTTGGTAAGGGCATTTCAATTTCTCCAAAAAAATCAATTCGCTCGTTTGTTTTAGTATGCAATTAGGGTTTACTCTTCTCTTTGGCGACTGATTGTGTTTTAGTGTGCAATTAGGGTTTTGTGATTTAGTATGCGATTGATTTGTGGCTATAGGACTTAGGATTTATTGATTAGAGTCATAAGTCTCATTGACTAGGGTTTATGCGACTTATTGATTGTGTTTTAGTATGCAATTAACCCTATATTTCTGAATTTTGATATGTTGTTGGTACCGCCTACTTGAACCTTCTTGTTGTAGTTTATTCAAGTCAAAAGTGATCGCATAACTAGCTATTTTTGCAATCACATTGTCTTCTTTGTCTATGTGTGATGAGAGTATTAGATCATAAAAAGTCCAAAAGTCTTCTTTGTTTATGTTTGCTAACTGTGGTGGAATTTTCTTAAAATAGTTTGTCTAATGAAAACAGCCCTTAAACAACTTCTGATACTTAGTCAGCAACTACAAATTAGTTGAAACTGGAATTAGTTGAAAAATCCTGAAATCCTGAAATTAGTTGAAAAAGATCAACTTGCTGGCAATTGATCCCAAAATTAGTTGAAAAAGATCAACATTACATTGGCCTGTTGGCCCATCACTTGGCATTATTTGGTGGGTTATACAATTAGAAAACTGTTGGTCTATATTATTGCAATATCTTTTTGGTTAAGCATAAATTTGAAGAAAGAGGTGGGCTGAGGGGTTTGAAACTGGAGGCAGGTCAAGGGGGTTTAGGTCCCCTGGAAAGGAGCATCTAATCCTTTATGGATTGTGAAGAATCATGCATTTCTAGGGTTTTCCTTGGAAGTTATAGGTGTCCTTAGTCCTTCATAAAGCTCGTGTTGCCCAAGTAGGGGACAGTGAACTACACAAATTTGATTTGAGGACAATTTGTACACTCTTCTTGTCCAAAAAAATTCCCCCCATCAGACCCCAACATTACCCCATCTACTCATACCACACTTAATCCCTTCCAAAACTAAAACAAGGTGAGATCTGCATAATTCAAACTTAAATTTGATAGAAGTTCCAGCTATTAGTTTTTGGTTTACTCTTTTGTCATTAAATGTGAATGTTGTAATCCTTGTGTATTTAATATATAAAAAATTGGACCATAAGACAGGGTATGCTGATGATACATATCTCACAAGAGTTTCAATAAGGGACCATTATATTAATCACCTGCATAATTACAAAAACACTTGAACAATACAACATCTGGTGGAGTAAAATTGGTTTTATTTATTCTGATTTTTTGGAGTTTTGTTTTTTTAGTAGCTATAACTGACAGTTATTGCCAAAGCTTTATGAAAGGTTCTTGTGCACATTAGTTTCGGAACTGCGACGGGTTATAGTCTATATTTACTGCTTCAGTTAAAGCAGTATATTGAGAAATGTTTAGCTCAATCTTATGCCATTTGAATGGACCAGAATGATTCTCATTTTCACAGAGTTAAGTCTCAAGGTGAGGAGATATTGTCTGAGCGCTCCAATGTTTTGATAGTGAGCCGAGTATGTGGCTGTCATCTAATTTTTGTTTTTTGGTGAAATGTGGTTGTCATCTAATTGAGTTTGGAGTTTGGAAGACTTACTGGACTCCCTAGACCGTGAGATGGTATTTGCCAAGCTGATAAAAGAATCCCTTGTAAATAGTCACAGCCTTTTTGCTAGGGAAAGTATAAAGTAAAACTGCTCTTTTCTCAGAGTAGCCCACAAGATTTGATCTCTTACTTTCGAACTTGGTAACAAATTGAACAGATTCAAGTGTTCCGATACTAGTAAGTATCATAAAGACAATTGAACTAGAGTCCTAAGAAAAATGTACTTGGGCTAGTAGTTTTATTGATTTGGAGATCCAGGTGCCTAAGCATGACAGATACTTGTATAGGTTCAAAAGGCGGTAAGAGAGATATTATTCAAGCGAACTAATTAAACTCAAGGGGCAGTAATAGATTATCCTAAGAAAGACTGTATGCTCAGTTACCCTCGTCAATCTGCACGTTCGTTGCTAGTTGGCAGAGCTCAGTCGTCAGGCGCCTAGTTGTAGCGGTCCTCGGGTTGAAGTGACAGATAAGGAGTGCTTCGGGAAATTATTTGATGAAAGAATTACGAAGATGAACCAAAACGGTTTCCTCATGCCCGGACCCAGAGTTTAAGTAATACTAATTTTCTCAAGTATTTTTGTATTTTGGCCATTCTATATGTGATTTTGATTTGTATATATTATGTTGAATCATTTGTATGGCTTCGTGCAGAACGATAGTGGTCCTAGTGCTGGTGATTCTTAGGGCGGTGAGGTCCTTGTTGGATCGAACGTACCTTCATCAAGGAATAAAGAAGATGATGACGGGGTTGGTCGACCCGCCAGGTAGTGATAGGGGTTGGGGTTATTTTTATGACTTGCATGTGACGCTTAGCTTGAGTTCATATACTCGACTCATTTTTCAAATTTAGTTTGATTCATAATTTATTGATTTCAATGCATATGTTTATATATAGTTTGATGAATGCGACACTTATGTCTTATTGTGTCGAATAGATAGCTTTTGGACAAGATATTTGGATGAATGCGGGACATGGGGTTGAATCCGTTTCTGGACCGATTTATCCTTGGATTGGGACAGGCTGTTGGATTGGTATTGAACAGGTTTGGGAATGTTGGATTGGTACAAGTTTTGGATTGGTATTGGAAAGGTTTGGGAATGTGGTTTTTGGACTTAATTTTTTTTTTTGCAAAACCTAGGTTAAGCAACCGCACATCGCGGTCGCTAAACGGAATAAATGCAGTCGCTAATCTAATTTTTTAAAATAAAAAATAATAATTAGCGATCGTGAATTGTGGTCTCTAAAGTATAAATAGCGGTCGCTAAATAAAAATAAATATAAAAATATTTAGTCAAAAAATGTAAAAAAAAGTATTGAGCGACCGTCAACGGTCGCTCAATATAGTCAATGCGGTTGCTAAATTTAGCGACCGATTAGGAAATGATCGGTCGCTAAAATTTAGCGACCTGACTTTTAGCGACCGTTTTAGCAATCGCATTTTGCGGTCGCTAAAACAATTTAGAGACCGCAACTGACCCTTTAGCGACCGCATTAGATTGTTAGGTAAAGTCTTTGTTTAATGCATCGAACCCTACAAGGAAGAACTTCGTACTTGCTTAACCGCCTGGGCCATGTACCGTTCTTGGAGATAGGTTTCCCAATTTCATACTTGAATTCTGTAGACTCCTGGCATGCAGTGATTTTGTTCCAAATTTAAAGTTTTTCACCAAACATTTATATTAAGAAAATGGGCCAAAGCTGACCAAAAAGGTTTATGCACACAAACAAATACACTAATGGCCAAACAATCTGGACGGCTTTGTAAATCCTTTTATTGATGAAATGTTTTTGCTATTCACAAGGGAAAAAAATAAAATTAAAAAAAAATGAACAGGAATGGGGAATAGCCGAATTCTAGTCAAGCTGCAAGTCCCATCCTTGGATGATATGAACAACTTCACAATTCATTCATTGTGAATTGGTGATTGTAATGCAGAAGTACAAGGAACCAAAAAGAACAACAATGGTAGTTGGTCACATTCCAATTAGAAGGTATCCACCAGGCCTTACACCAAACTAACAACCAAACTGCAACAGTTCATGTTGCACCAAAGTTGAGATACCGGAAAAGCTAGGGCTTTTGGATTTGCAAGATGTGGTGAAAGCTTGGGGAATGACAAATCTCGAGGCCAAAAAAAAAGAAAAGAAATTTGCATGGGAAGCTGAAGAAATGGCAATTAATCTTGATGATCAAAACGATGGCAACAACCAAGTTTTGATCCGCATGGCCAGCAACAATGTCATTCGGAAGCCAAGTTTGGACTAGTACTAAGTAAAATCAGTTGACCTTCTTTTGTTCGACAACAAAAACCACAACCAGTGATACAAAGATCGTTATTTTTGTCTTTTCATGCATCGTCACAGTAGTCGTAATCTTCTGCATAATGAGTGTTTGGCTCACTGTCACAAAATTCATCCACAACATAATTTTAATTACGTTTGAGTGTTTGGTATTGATGAATGAACATGGTAATGCAATAAAAAATCATAAGAACGACTACAATGTTCCCGTCATGATATATATTATTCGCGTTTGGTATACTGTTATGATCATTATACGGCGATGTACTTGCTGAGATAATGACCTTTAAGCTTTTGTTCTTATCACTTTGACATGATATTTTATTTTTATAGCCATATAATTGAATACATATTTTTGTTACGAAATTCAAAAAGCTAATAATGTAGATGTCATTTAGTTTGTCTCACATAATGAATAATATGTATAAGTGTTCTAATACTGATGATATTTTGAGAAGATAAAAGAAAATAGTTTGCTAGCACCTCCAAATGTTTTTCTTTCATGATCTAAATATGTCTAACAATAGATATAATTATGAGATTATCTTCCATTACGAAGTTGAGCTTACTCAAAAAATACACTTTTCAATGACAGATGAAAAAGTCTTTTTAAGCATATATGGAATTAAGTCACGAGAGAGCACGCATTACAGTTTGAATTTTGTCTTTAATGAGCAATTGACGGGTGAATTAAACAGGTTCTTAAATAATCATACTACACATATTATATTCACAAAAATACATTTTTAGTTGAAGTGTTTGTTACTACTACACAAAAAGAGAAAAGGAAAAAAAATTGGAGGAAAACCAGGTTTCCTTATTTCGAGTGGAAGAAAACAAACAATGGTAACCCTCCACATGGTTTCAACTTTCAGCTTATATTGACCGGAGTGTTAAGTTATCATCTACTCTAAAAGTTTAAACTATTAGAAAATGGACGCAATTAAGCCGTTAGAAAATGGGCTCAAATTGATGCAATTAAGCTGAGAATGAACTCAAATTGCACGTGAAGACCACAAAGTGCACAAATAAACTGAGTACAAATTGCACTATAAAAAATGGGGACTAAATATGCAAGCGGGAAGAATTGAATCCAAGACCTTGCCAAATCAGAACTCTGATACTATGTTAAGTTTCCATATGCTCTAAAAGCTTAAAGTTTAAGCTGTTATAGAATGAGATCAAGAATGTATATAATCTTTAACAGGGATCAGGATTCCTTGGTGTAACCATGAGTTACAGCAGGGTGCTATCCCCATTATTGTGAGAAGGGAGAGAGAGAGGAGGTAGAGAGAGAGAGGAGGATGCAAATCATGGTTACCTTCTCTTTCTATTCTCCTTCTCACAATAATAGGGACAGCACTCCTATCATAACTCATAATTATAGCACAGGAGATCCTGATTACTTTAACATAGAGCAAGAACCGGACAAAGAAAGAACATCGAAGAAACGTCCATTTATTCAATCAATCAATGTACTCCCACTCGTATAAATTGAGACCCAATGTCAAAGATGCAAAGGCTCACGTTTCATGGCTGTAGAAGAACGTGGAGATAAGAGATTCCTTAAGATGGTCCACAGTAACCATCCTGGATCCGTACAATGAAACCTTTACCTACAAAAAATCACACAAAGATACAAAATTAGAAGGTGGGTTGTTTTTCTCGGCCGTGGGTGGACAAGGTCACCTTGATTATCTTGGAAAGTCTCAGTCTCTGAGCCTTTCTATCTGTCTATCTATCTCTCTCTCTATATATATACACATCATCTGTTTCTGTGGTTCCTGCAATAACAAGTACCTTGATTCAATTTTGGAATGGAGGGCGCCTTGGGGCTTCTCAGGATTCGAGTGCGCAGAGGGATCAATCTTGCCATTCGTGATTCGTGCACCAGCAGTGATCCTTTTGTTGTCGTCACCATGGGTTCACAGGCCTGTTCATCTTCCCCTCCCCTTCTTTCTCACACACACACACACACACACACACGCACCCATCTTAATTTGTATGTCTTACGTATTACGCATCTATGCACTATTTGAGTTTTCTTGGATGGTGATCATTTCCTTGCCTTTGTAGCCATTTTTAAGTGATTTTCTTTATTAGGTGAAAGCAATTTCTCTCGGGTAAAATCCAAAATTGAATTTGATATTAATAACTTTCCTGTTTTTCAACGTTATAGCTCCTCTAGAATTCCTATTGTTTCATTCCAATTAAAGCTCTCCTGTTATCGTAGTTGATTTTTAATGGTGATTACAGTAGAGCCAGATAGCAGCGCCTTTTCCTTGCCTGCTTTGCTGCTTGCCTGCTAGTTTTTCACCGCCATTTCATCGGGGGAATGTCAGATGTTGGAGTATAATTTGAGAGTTAGATTTTCACGAGGGCTTAGAAAGCTTTACCAAAATTTCTGCCCCTTTTGGGGTAGAATAAGATGCACAAGTATCAGGAATCAGAATCTGATGTCTGGAGATTTCGCCTTAAGTTGTTCGTAGAGCTTATTGAGGTCTTGCAGGAGTTTTATTGCCGCTGTACTCTGTTGGAAAAAGTTTTGTTTGTCTAAAATTTGCTTGAATCAAAATACACCATTTAACAGAAAAATGCTAGCTTTCAGTTGACAACCAAAACAGAACTGCCACAGAATAGCGATGATATCCAATGCTGGACATATTACTGCAGCTGTTAGGATACCAAGTAAGGCACATGATATTTTGGCTGATATGGTCTACTTCTCCATGAACTTCCATTCATAGCATTGATTTGTCCAATGAACTTAAAAGTGGATCAGGTAGTAGTAATTAGAGCAGGTTGCTCCAACTATGGTTCGAGCAAAAACCAAATAAGCTGTTAAAATACATATGGACGTTAGTTTAGGGAAATTCTACCTCCTACTTCCTTGCCTTTCTCACTTGCTCCAACCCAAATCCTTGATCTGTTAATACTAGTGGTTGAACTTAATTCTTACGTACACAAGTTAACCCTGGTTGATATTATTCTGTTGCTTAACTTGAAGCCCTATTGGTGTTGTTGACGTTATTCTCTCTTATGACAATGTATATTGTACATGTATCAATTCAGAAGCTGAAGACTAAGCTGGTGACCGACAACTGCAATCCCATATGGAACGATGAATTGACTCTTTCAATCAAGGATCCAGATGTTCCTATCAAGCTAGTAAGTACTAGTATCTTTCCCCTTCGCTTTTTCTTGTTTTGTATCTGCCTTGCTCGTTTCAGGGTTTAAATCGAACTAAATCTTTGGTTTGACAGATGGCATTTGGTAAAATTAGAAGTATAATATGTAGCGATGGGCAAAGCATTCTGTTAGTTGGTTTGCTGAGAATGGGATATAATGTTGGCTAGTTTTATGCTTTAATTATAAGCGCCACATCAGTTCCAGTGTTGTCTATAAGATTCTTGCATAATAAGACGAAGCAAAAATGATCAATCAAGAAATTGTTTTGTCTTGTTAGGTTCAGAAGCATAACTATTTCTCTTCGTTTCATTGAAATTTCTCTGTGTAAATGGTCTCCATAGATAAACCATTTGAGGTCATGCTTCTTGGCTTACTTATCCATCAAAAGACAAGTCGCTATTTTCATAGTTTTAGCCACGCCATTGAATTAGATTGTTCTTATCAGGAAGTGTTTGACAAAGATACTTTCACAAGAGATGATCCAATGGGCGAGGCAGAGATAGACATCAAGCCATATCTGGAATGCCTTCAGATGGGATTGCAAGACCTCCCAACCGGTACTAAAGTCGGTAGGGTTCAGCCAAACAGGAAAAACTACCTAGCCGATGAGAGCTGCATTGTCTGGAACAACGGAAAAATCATCCAAGACATGTGCCTCAGGTTGGGAAATGTAGAATGCGGGGAACTAGAAGTCCAAGTAGAGTGGATTGACATTCCGGGTCATAGAGATCTCCGGAGTTCAGAAATGCCCTGAATCTGCTTGCTTATTGCTCAATGAAGGGTCGGTTTGCAAATTTGAGATACAAATGGTATGCTGGTTTGTACGAAACTAGTCCTGTATATTTTTGTGTCATAAAGGATCAGCAACGTTTGCGCTAAGACTTTACTCTGCCTCGGTATAATTATGCGAGCTCAACATTAGACATCGTGTTTCCTACAATAAGAACCACCGGTGGTTGTTTTTGTATATGTGATGTCTTTAGATGAAGCATTTGGTATTTGCTTTTTAACTCCATCCTACCAATCCCCTTCCACTTATAATTGTTTCCAGAGTTCCGTTCTCAGCTTTACCTAATGCCGAGTGTACATTTCACCTTCACTTGTCCTGCAAACACGCGCTAGCATCATGTATTTCTGGGTGTGATGACCTTTGGGGAAAGCCTTTGTAATTTAGGTTTGAATGGCCCTGATCTCCAACTAATATGTTGGCCTTAAGAATGGCCCTGGTCTCAAAGTAATAGGTTGGCCTTAAGACTGATATACATGGTCGCCACTCTATTCATATGTAAGAATGGCGATCATCTCAAATTTTGACTTAAAAGACTGAAGTCAATCTCCACAAGTAAAACGTAACATCATGGTTGAGTTACATCATAAACATGTGAAGCATGTTTCATGTTCATTTTGGGTTATCTTTGTCAATAGTTCCTCCTGGAATCTGCTATTAAAATCATCCATTTCTTGTATCTACTCTTCAGCCAAGTCTTTAGTTAAAGTGCCTCTAGTAGTTCAAGTCTCTATTTTTGACATGATGGCTTCTCCAAGAATAGGGAAAATTGCGTAAAATACCCCTGTGGTTTGGGATTGTTGCAAAAAAACCCCTCGTGTTACAAAAATTACAAAAGAACACCTAGGATTGTAAAAATGTTGCAACCGTCAATAAAACCGTTTGTTTTAACCGCGCTTGTGGTAAACGGGCCTGGAGAGCAAGTGCCACTGCTAAATAATTGTTGGAAACCCGTTTTTGCCCCTGAATACCTCTTTTGAAGCCAAGCCCCAATTAGGGCCGGCGCAAGAAAACAACGGGAAAACAGGGAAAGGTAGGAGAAGGGAAGGGGGAAATTCATCGATGAAAGCAGGGATTTATCGACGGACTGTTATCGACGGCATAAACCCGTCGCTAAAAATCTTATCTTAAATCTCAGATCCCATTTTTCTTTTCTTTCTCCCATTTTCTCTCTCTCTCTCTCTCTCTCTCTCTAATTATCTCTCACCGATGTTCTTACTCTGGCGACCTCTTCTACGGCAACCCACCCCCCGAAGCCGTGTCAGCTTCGTCGCCACCTCCGGCTCTGTCATCCACGGCGAATTAAACCTGCATTTTTGCCACTAATCGACGAACATCGCCACCGCCACTGCCGCTGTCGTTGCCATTGCTCGTCAGCTGTTGCGCTACACCATTGGTATGTCCAGGAGTTTTAGAATTTACCTTATGCAATAATTTTAGGTTTATGCGTCACTTATTATTGTTCGCCTCTCCTCTTGATGACGAACATTTGATCGAATCAGATTCCCGATGGAGTTGATATTTGCTATGTTCAGGAGTTTTAGAATTTAATATTATGTGCTTCTTTTGTGTGAAGTTTGTCTTGCAATGTGAATATGCTTGTTTAGTCTTATTCTTGCCTTGCATTATCGACTTTTGTGCTTTAAAATTGAGGCCCTTGCAAAGTATGTTGGCGTTAATTGATCTTGAGCAACTCAGCTACTAGCTAGGATGTTAAATCGACAGTGTATATCTCGAAAAAAGGGTTGTGCAGCCGGGGGAGGGGCATGCTGTTTGTGTGCGAGAGCCATCTGATATGTGCATGTTTATGCACTGCTTGTTCAACAGTGTGTGTAGGTGTGTTTGCTACATAGGCAACTATAAGGAGGTGTGGGATGTATGTTTGGGTTCCTGGTGAGGCCGTGCAAAAAGGGTGAATTTTAGGGCTAGGGTTTAGTCCTCTTTCCCCCTAGCTCAGTGTCCTTTCTGTTTTAGTTTGTTGTATGCGGTTTGTTTAGTTTTTTAGAGCGGGTGTAATTTTAGGCTAGTATTTTGTCATCCCCCTTCCCCCAACTTAGTGCCTGTGTTAGTTTGTTTGAGTTTGTTTGGTGGTGGTGGTCTTGGATTGTTGAATGTTCGGATGAGTTCCCGCTGTCTAGTGTGGCGGCGTGATTGGGTAAAGCAACCTCATTTATTAGTATTAGCAATTGAAATCATTTGAATAGCAAAACACTTACTTTGGAAAAGCTACGCTTGCAGCCTTTATTTGATGGTGGAATTCACCGATGGAATCTCACTATATGCAATAAAGCATATAGAAAGTGCAAGGAATGCATTTATTATTGGCTTTCTTTGCTTCACATCTAATAGGAAAAAAAAATAGATTACGGGCTCTTGCCAATGGGGCTAAATAATGCATAGCGCTGGTGCCTGTGGTTGCCCTTACACCATATTGATGAATATAACGAGGTGTAATTCTGGGCCCTAGATAGTGCTAGTATGCCGACCGCAATGACCGATATGATTGATGAACATAATTGAAATTTTTTATTAAACTACTTGTCACAAGCTAAACTCATCGTTAGGCCTATTAGCCAGGTGTGATAGGCTACATAGGACTATTGGAATCTGGCAAAGGCTCCCCCAAGCCTTACTATTATCCTTCACATAAAATGGCACCACACACTTTACACGTGTTCGGAGGTGAAGAACACATATCCGGAGGTGTTTGACACCATACCGAGACCCTATATGAGGTGTCGGTGCTTTCTAGGATATATGTGATTTAGTTGTAATTGTTAGACTTCTTTATATCAATTTTCATTCTTTATATAATTTTGTTAACTATGCATTGAGCATTTGAGAATTGATAATTGAGATTGTTGACTGTGCATTGAGAATTTGTGAATTGAGATTGTTGACGGAGGATGGGACTCAATTGGATTGAGATATCTGTTTAGTTGAATGGTTGATTGTTGAATTTAGGTTAATTAGGTCAACGCGATATTTTTAGCACCCCCTGAAATCTCATGGTGGCTCTGCCACTGGCTATAATTAGCCTTAATTAGTCCTAATTAACCCTAATGAACCCAATCAACCCTAATTAACTCTAGTTACTGATATTAGTTTTAAGGGAAAATTGCAAAAAATAACCTCGTGGTTTGGGTCAGTTGCAAAAAGACCCCTGCTGTTATAAAAGTTACAAAGGAATATCGGTGGTCGCAAAAGTGTTGCAACCCATGGTTTCTGTTACTGAATAAAAAATTTGTCCAAAATACCCCTGTAAATTGTCCAAATGAAAACATTGCCCTTCATTCTTCGCCACAAGCCCAAGCCCTAATTAGGGCCGGTGTGAGCAAGCAGGTGAGGCAACAAAAAGGGGACAGGATGGAAGGGGAAATGGGAACGCTGGTCATCGGCGAGGGCCGAAGCTACTGACGGAAACCAACGGCGGTAGACGGACAGAAGAAACGGTCAACCAAAGCTAACCGGAGGGAGGAAAAGAGCGATCGAGACTGTCGATGTGAGCGACCGAGACTGCCGATGTGTAGACCGTAGATCCCTACACTCCGGCCTTTCACCACCACGACGTCAGACCTAAAACAAACAGTGGAACCCAAAATCGACGGACAGATCTGGGTGGAGCAGGCGCCGGCGCCGCCGGCAATTGTGATGAGGCAGGTGGTGGCGGTTAGGGTTTGGCTGATTGGAGTAGGAAAAAAATCAAGATTTGGAGAGGAAAGAAATAAAGGGCATTTTTGTCATTTCGTTAGAATAATCTCTACCAAACGCACTATTCAGGAGCGTGTTTCTCACATGCCGTTAGTTTGAACAATTTTTTTAACTGTTGTAACACTTTTGAACCGCATGTGTTGTTTTGCAACTTTTGTAACAGTAAAGGTCTTTTTGCAACTAACCCAAACCACAAGGTTGTTTTTTGCAATTTTTCCTAGTTTTAATTAATCCTAAGAACCCAATGAACCTTAATTAGCTGTAATTAGCCCAAATTAGTCTTAATTAACAGTAATCACCTCAAATTAAACCCTACTTAGCTCTAATCACTCATATCTTAGTAACTCGTAATTAGATTAATTAAACCCTAAAACCTAGCTAAACCCTGATTAGCTCTAATGAACCCAATTAACCTTAATTTATTATAGTTAGCGTAATTAGTTGTAATTAACCCTGACAACCCAATTAAGTCTAATTAGTCCTAATTAGGACTAATCAATACTAATCCGAATAATTAAACCCTAATTAGCTAAAAATAACCCTAATTTGTCCGAATCAACCCTAATTAGCTATAATTAGCCCAAAGTACTCCTAATTAATACCAATTAGCCCTAACATATCTTAATAAACTCTAATTAGATTAATTAAATCCTAAACGCTAAACCCTAAACCCTATTAATTGTAATTAATCCTAATAACCCAGTTGACATTAATTAGCCCTAATTACGACTAATTAATACTAACCCACACAATTAAACCCTAATTAGCTTTAATTAGCCCTTATTAGTACTAATCAACCCTAATTAGCTAAAATTAGCCCAAAGTACTCATAATTAACACTAATTAGCCCTGATATATCTTATTAAACCCTAATTAGATTAATTAAATCCTAAACGCTAAACCCTAAACCCTAATTAACCCTAGTTAACCCTTATTATGAACCCTAATTATCCTACTTATCATATTTTAACCTACCAATCCTAATTCCCTACTTAACCCTAGTACATCCCTACTTTATCCTAGTAAGCCCTTGTACATCCTATAATTAATCCATATTGCCCAGAGATGGTTCAATTACTCGTTATTTATAAAACCTGCATTACGAATATTCGTTGTTGTTTTGCGAAGTCCATTGGCAACGAGATGGTTCAACTTGTTGCCAATGAATTCTATTTAAGTGGAATTGGTAACATATGCAACGATCTTTATGCAATTTTGATATTCCGGAAAGATTCTTGCATATATTACCAATTTCTGAACGCATGCATGCATAAAAACCATAGTTCTCGTTCAAAGATACTCATTACAAAGTAATGCTTTGTAATGAGCCTTTGGATGTCTAGTTTGGACAATTTGAAAAAGTTACATGTTTATAAAATAGTGTTACGACTCATGCTATGTGTTCTATGTCGTGGATATTTGGTACACGTTCTCATGTATTTCTCCGACTGCATATAGATCTGGTGTTCTAAGATCCGTCAAACCTTGTAAGGCAAGATTAGATGAATGTTAGGACACCTAATCGATGTCGTGTACTTAGAGAAATGCGGGGAGGTGCTGCCGAATTTTTCATAGACATAGGACTAAGCATGAGTTCTTCACTATTTTATAACATATGTTTTTCTGAACGGGATATGACCACTACTTATTAGAGAAGGGAAGGGATATATATATACATGTTGTCACATTCATGCATTCATATTTACATCGACCCTACCTAATGATTGGTCATAACTGAAGGTGGTATACAGTACGTTATCTCAGTCGTCATGTCGGTCGATCGAAGTTGGATGAAAAGAAAGAATGCTGATGATTTTGAGGATCGCGTTGATAAATTTCTCGACTTCGCTTATGCGCTTCCTGCATATGTTGACTTTGATAAGATAAGGTGTCCATGTGGTAGATATGCACTGTTACATTGAAGAAAAAGAGTTGAAGTAAAATGGCATCTTTGTCGGTATGGTTTTATGGGTGGCACAGAAGGTGGATGTAGCATGGGGAAACGATAGTATGGTCGTCCAACCTGGCTAGTCAAGCTGAAGTTAGGGAGGAGGCACGATATGATTATGGATGCTGGGCATGCTAATATTGACTGGAATGATAACCACAGTGACGACAGTCCCTAATAGCCGAATGAGGGAGCTCATCAGTTTTATGAGTTGTTGAGAGATGCAAAAAAGCTATTGTGGGATGGAGCTCCGAAACACACATGGTTGTTTGCTGTTAGTAGGTTTTTACAGTTGAAATCAGACCATGGGCTGAGTGAGAAAGGATTTAATGAGTTTGTTACTTTAATAAAAAAAAATTGCCCGAAAGTGAAAAGCTACCATCGTTGTACTATGACGCGAAGAAGATGATGAAAAACTACCATCGTTGTTACTTTAATTAATAATGGTTATGTATTGTTCTAGGAAGAGAATAAGGACTTGTCACGGTGTCCAATATGTGATCATTCGAGATACAAACCAGACAAAGGGAAGAAGAAAAATATTGCATGGAAGATATTGCAATATTTTTTTTATCACACCAAGGCTTCAGAGAATGTACTACTCCTCCAATACAACTGAACATATGAGGGCTCACTGTGAGGCTCATAGCAACGATGTCGATGTGCTGACACACCCAGTTGATGAAGAGGCATAGAAGGAGTTTGACCGCAGGCATCCAATCTTTGCTCAGGAAGTTCAGAATGTTAGACTTGGTCTGGCAACCTATGGGTTCAACCCTTTCGGTCAGTCTAGCATGCCTTACTCCACATGGTCAGTTATTATTGCCCCGTACAACTTTCCACCAGGCATGTGCATGAAGAAGCCATACATGTTCTTGTCGTTGCTTATTCCAGGGCCGAAAAGTCCCAGCAAGGACATAGATATGTATTTAAGGTCGTTGATTAATGAGTTAAAATAGTTATGAAATTATGGAGTCGAAATATATGATGCATCCCTTAAACAGAATTTTCAGACGAGGGCTGCTTTGATGTGGACTATACATGATTTCCCTGCATTGGGAATGACGTGTGGCTGGAGCACACATGGGAAGCTAGCATGCCCTGCTTGTATGGGTGTGAACCCCGGTCATACGTTAAAGCATGGCGGAAAGCCCTCGTGGTTCGGATGTCACCGTCAGCTTTTGCCACCGGGCCATCAGTTTTGTAGGCAGAAGGATAAATTTGACAGGACAATCGAGCATGAGGTTGTCACACTAGACTACCCATCTGGTGAAGAAGTGTTCTCACACCTGGAGGCACTTGATATTGACATACCATACGGGAAGGGTATGCCAAATCAGAAGATTCCAGGATACGGGAAATAGCACAACTGGAGGAAGCTTTGTATTTTTTGGGAGTTAGCCTACTAGAGAACACTTATTATCTGAAACAACATGGATGCGATGCACATTAAGAAGAATGTTTTTGATAATGTGTTCACAGAGTGATGAATGTCAAGGGAAAATCAAAAGATCACCTTAAAGCGAGAATGGATCTACAACAGTTGGGTGTACCTCGTGAATTGCATCCTCGGACAGTCAGCGGGAGGACGATACTTTGAAAGCCCTTACTGTGTAGACAAGAAACAAATGGAGAAGGTCTGTCAGTGGGTTAAAAATTTGAAGCTTTCGGATGGGTTTGCGTCCAACATATCTCGTTGTTGCAATGTATCGGAATGCAAGTTTCAAGGGATGAAGAGTCACGACTGCCACGTATTCATGGAGAAATTCATTTCTATTGCCTTCCGGGGACTGTTTCCACTAGTTGTATGTGAGACTTTGACTGAATTATCTCATTTCTTTCGAGATATATGTTTTTCTACGATCCAGGTGAGTAACATGGAGGTGCTTGAGAAGAACATTGTGGTGACGATTTGCAAGCTGGAGAAAATCTTCCCACTTTCGTTCTTTGATTCAATGGAGCATCTGCCTGTTAACTTGGCATATGAAGCTAAGATGGGTGGACCTGTGCAATATTGGTGGATGTATCCCTTCGAGAGGTAATCTTTAAATTGTTACAGTTGTTCGTTTACACTTAATGCAAAATCTGTTATGATTGATATTCCACCTAACTCGATTCGCTAAACTTTTAGGTTCATGTTCCATTTGAAGAAAAAAGTCCATAATAAAGCTCGGGTTGAGGGCTCAATTTTGGAGGCTTACGTAATGGAAGAGCTTGTAAACTTTTGTAACCAATATTTTGGGGCTGATGTTGATACAAGGTTAAATCAACTAGGCCGAAATGACCCCGGATCAAGCACAAATTTGGAGGGGCAATTGTCAATATTAAAGCAATCAAGTAGTTTGTTCGACCGAACCTATACTTGATGGCTAACGGATGAAGAGTACAGTGCTGCAACAATATATGCCCTTCTAAATTGCGATGAAGTTTCAACATTCGTTGAGTAGGTTAATGTCTTAATTAAAAAAATTGATGTACATAATTGAAAATGTGTGATAAGTGAGTTAGCTATATTGGCTTGTAGTGAGTTCGATGCGAAATCTTTAATCACTAATTCCGCTGGACTTGAATCTCATCGAAAATCACGATTTGTACAGTGATTCAAAAGGCGTGTAAGTCTTTAACCAAATTATATTATGTGTTATACACAGTTATGTGGTCAATTAGTATACTGATTTATCCTTAATTTTTACCATCATCTACAATAGGTTCAGTCAATGGATAGACCAGTAGCCTCATGCTTGAAACTACTAGCTCAAGGCCCTAATAAACAAGCATCTTGTTATGGAGGCTATATCATCAACGGGTTTAGGTTTATCGTAAAAGGTGATGACCGAATAAAACAAACCCAAAGCAGTAGAGTCTTGGTCAACGGTGACTATTATGACGAGAATTGCATGGACTTTTATGGAGAGCTAGATGAGATTGTTGAGCTAGCATATTTGGGTTCCAAAAATTGCCTGGTAGTGTTCAAGTGTACATGGTTTGATGTCACATGCAGTAGAGGAATTTGTGTAAGCTCTCAAGGGATTGTAGATGTCTATGTTAAGTCAAGACTTGCATCAGACGAGCCATTTGTATTTGCTAGTCAAGCTGCACAAGTCTCTTAATCGGACGATGTCGCAAATCCCAAATTCTATTGGTATACAGTTATCAAGTCCAAGAAATTACCCGTGACATATGACAGTGAGCTAGACACCTTTCAAGCCGACCAACCACCTGTCTAGTTGTTGAGGTGAACAACGAGGAAGACGATCTTCCTCTTCCAACAAAACTTCATGTAGTAGAAGAAGTCGTATATGATGACGTGGAAGACATGGAAAGTGTTGAAGATGATGAGACTGAGTCTACTGATGAAGATGATGGATTAGAAGATGAAGAGGATGACCAGTCACATGAAGAAGAGGATGACGAGTCTAGTAGTGAAGATGATGATGATTCCCAAACTGAAAATGATTGATTTGTAATGTTGTAACACCTCGAAAAATATGTAGTAACATTTTAGTACTTGGTCATATTGTGTTTTTATACTCGGTTTATATAAATAGTGCTGATGATATTTTCTGCCAAATTATTGTTTTTTAATGTATTAATTTCTTTATAATTTATCTATACGAAGTCAGTTATGGATAGAATACGGGCTATTCGTGGTCGGGGTGGACGCCAAGCTGCCTCCTCTCCAGTGGGTCCCACCTCATCATTGCCCACTAATGATGAGGCACAGAGTGCTCAGGTACAGCAGATGGGGCCCCAGTCCCAGTCGTCGCCTCGGCCTGATGCCGATTCCTCCCACACGCGCGTTGATTCTCCTTCTTCTCTGGGTTCTACCTCAGGAATAGTTGATAACGGTATTTAGTCAATTTTTGCTAGCCTTATATTTAAATTATATTTGAACTTTATTAATGTCAGTGTTTTGTAGGATCTCGACGACGTCGTGGCCTAACACATGGGGGGTACACATTGACCCCTAGTGTAAACAGAGAGTTACACTCACCTAGGAGGGCCAGTAAGTAAAAAAATCACATCATGCCTTATATTTAAATTTTTGGGTGTCTTAATTTATATTTGAAATGTATTAATGTATTTATTTACTTCTTTGGTAGGATCCTGAAGAATCAGGCGAGGACGAAGATCGGCGTTCTTGCGAAGGGCCTATTCTTCGATCCACGCTCGTACTAGAAGGACTAGGATGCCGCTACGAGGGAGTCCTTATGGGAGAAATGGCTGGTACGTTGAAGTATTTTTTTCTGTGATAGTATTTGTTTAATTAGAGTTTGTTTTTTTAAATTAATTTGTGTTATTGAATGCCTTGCAGAAGGGGTTCACGTTTGACTCGTTTGATCAGCAGGCACTGGGGCGGCATGCCTTCTTTTATTACATCGGCAAGAATTACTGTCGATGGCTCCATGACACACGGGACCGGGCAAAGAAGATGCTACCCGAGGGTGCCTTGATGACGGAGATGAAGACATATCCCCCACATTGGATATCTTCGACTGTTGGGGGGAGATGATATATTGGTGGGCTACAGATCCAGGCTGGGACGCCAAGAGTAAGAGCGGGGCTGAGAATAGACGTGAGAAAGATCCAATACACACGGGTGGGGGGGGGAGGTTAGTGGCACAAGACGTCATCTGACACAAGAATGCGGTCGAGCACCCGGACCTGGAGGAGGATGAGATTGTAACTCTGACGTATAATCAGACGCACGTGAGGAAGAAGGACAAGGACGAGGTGCACTGGGCGGGGGACTATGTTTCAGATATTGCCCAGCGAATTGATGTAAGTTCGAGTCAATTTGTTTAATTTTTGTTTTTCTATTCAATGTTTATTTCATTAATGCCCTAACATATCTTTAAATCCCTATTTTTGCAGGCCTCGTATGAACAACTTAGGGGGGGTCTGAGTAGCAGTCCAGACAACCATTAGTATCCACTAGTACAGGTTCGAGTACTGGGGCGTTGAAGCGATGGATGGATACAACGAAGGTTGTCAATAGGCCAAAAGGCCGCATATGCGGCCTGCCTAGCACGACTGCATGTGCCGTGAGAGGAGCGTCTCTACCCCCCGCTGCCCCTTCCAAAGACACTGGCTACGTAGCGTCCATTAGATGAGGAGGAGATCCAGTGCATTGCTACGGTGGTGTTCAGGATGACCAGGGAGCAGGATTACCAGGGCACTGCTGTTGGACATGTCGAGCCTGCTAGCGACGGAGTTTTATTGACGGAGAACAATCCGTCCGTAAAACGTGGTTTAACCGAAGGATATCACCGTCGGTAAATGTTGGTCGCTAAAAACTTAGTACCGACGTAGTTAGTGTCAGCAAAAGTTTTTTGCCGACAACATTTTTGCGGCGGTCTTTAAGCGACAGAATTATTGTCGCTAAAACTTTTTTTATAAAAGTAATTTTTTTGAGGGTTTTATAAAATTGTTTTAAGGACGGAAAGAATATGTTGCTAAAACTTCCGTCGATAAATATTGTGATTTACCAATAGACTTTTAGCGACGGGACGCATCCGTCGCTAAAAGTCCTCGATTAAAACAACTAGATCTGCCTTTATTTCTCTTCCCCCGTTTCCCTTTTTGAAAAATCTCCCATCACTGCTCTGAGCTCCGACGACCAACCTCCACGGTGACCCCTCCACTACTGTAAGGTTAAAGCCCTCCACTGCCGCCGCGTGAAAAGCTTGCCACCATCGTCGCGCCACCAACGCCGCCGCCCTCCACTGCTGCCGGCTATTATGCCTTAAGGTAAGTTCCGTTTATGGTTTAATTGCAGCATATTATTTGTCTTTGATTTGCATAGGATTTCGAATTTTGAAGATATTACAACAGTAGCTTAATTTGTTCTTTCCCAGTACACATTTGTGGCCGATTCCAATCCTGACATTATAATCGAAAAAGCTCGAAGCACACTTACCACTCCCATGACATGTCAAATTAGAGATTTCAGTCTCCTTTAAATAGATGCTAAATTTGGGGTGTGGGTGGGGGTGAACTGCTTGAGCTTGAGTATGGGGATGTTTTTCTTTCAGGGGCAAAGGTCCCATGTATGAATGGATAATGACTATCTTTATATCAACTATTCCTCAAGAAAAAGTTTGGTTTAAAATAAACTAGGATGGTCCCCTGATATGGTTATGATGTAATAAGATGGTAGAATTATTCAAGCATCCGTCGTTAAATATACTTTTATCGACGGAACACACCGTGGTTGTGATATGATTAGCAACGGGTTTTTATCGACGGAAGAGATTCAGTCGTTAAATATACTTTTACCGACGGAACACACCATCGGTAAAACATCTGTCGTTAATTAATTTTACCGACGAAACTTGCCGTTGGCAAATATTTTTCTGACGAATTTTTTGCGGCGGTCTTTTGGAGACAGAATTACCGTCGCAAATTTTTTTTTATATAAAATTAGTTTTTGGGAGGGTTTTTTATAATTGTTTAAGCGACGGAATGTTTCCGTCGCTAAAACGTACATCGATGAAAGCCATAAATCAGCGATAGACCTTTAGCGATGGGTTAATTCCGTAGCTAAAAGTCCTTGATTAAAACACCAGATCTGCATCTTTCTCCCTCCCTATTTCTCTCTCTAAAAATCACCCCACCGCTGCACTGCCGTTCTTAGATCCGCACTCCACATACACGTGACCCACCTACGCACTCCCCCTACACGGTGACCTCCGGTGATCCCCCTCTATGGTGACCCCTCCACTGTCACCGCTGAAAAGCCCTCTACTGCCGCGTGCCTCCAACGTCACCGCCCTTCACTGCCGTCGTCTATTACACGTCTTCTTTATTACAAGGTAATAAAGCTAAATTAATGATTAGTTACATGTTGCAGAGCAGAAAAACCTATTGGATGGGATGATTTAGTTTTAGTCCACACATGCTAGGGTTCATTTCCTTTAAATCAAAATCTGATGTCTGATTGTGCGAATGTGTATACTTTGATTATTGGTTATCTCGAATTATATACAATGGATGTTCTCAATAAAAGCACTGCTATGCGATAAGTATGTTCAAATATTGATTGAACATACTTTCAGACATCTTAAATTGAACCCTAACCAAACCCTATGCGATAAGTATTTCAAAAGCACTGTTATGTGATAAGTATCCCTACTGGATGGGATGATTTAGTAATTAAACCCTAATTGACCCCTAAATTGAATGCCCAAATCGAATTGAACCCTAAATTAGACGAATTGAACCCTAAATTGAATGCCCTAATCCAATCGAACTAATTGAACCCCCTAATGGAACCCTAAAAAGAATGCCCCAATTCAACCGAACCCTAAATTGAACTAATAGAACCCCCTAATTGAACCCTAAATTGAACCATAATTAAACCCTAAATTGAATGCCTTAATCGAATCGAACCCTAAATTAAACTAATTGAACCCCTAAATTGAATGCCCTAATCCAACCATACCCTAAATTGAACTTATTGAACCCCTAATTGAACCCTAAATTGAATGCCCCAATTCAATCGACCACTAAATTAAACTAATTAAAGCATAATTGAACCCTAAATTGAAGTAATTGAACCCTAATTAAACTCTAAATTGAATGCCCTAATCGAATCGAACCCTAAATTAAACTAATTGAACCCCTAAGTAGTTACCTAAATTGAATGCCCTAATCCAATCGAACCCTAAATTGAACTAATTGAACCCCCTAATTTAACCCTAAATTGAATGCCCCAATTCAACCAAACCCTAAATTGAACTAATAGAATCCTCTAATTGAACCCTAAATTGAAGTAATGGAACCCTAATTAAACCCTAAATTGAATGCCCTAATCGAATCGAACCCTAAATTGAAATAATTCAAGTGCATCGGATATGTGCATTTTGAACAAGTTTTTCCCATTTGAACATTAATCATTTGTTTGACAATTTTAGGTTGTTAATTGTTCATTTGAGAATTGTGATTATTGATCGATGATTTAAGGTTGTTAATTGATGATTTTAGGTTATTAGCTGTGCATTTGAAGTAATTAAGATTATTAATTGATGATTTTAGTTTGTTAATTGATGATTTTAGATTGTTAATTGTGCATTGAGCATTTAAGATTGTTGACGAAGGATGTGACCCAATTGGATTGAATGTGTGATTTTTATTGCATTGAGAATTGAGATTGTTGACAAAGGATGAGACCCAATTGGATTGAATGTGTCATTTTTTATTAATTTTTATTGCATTGAGCATTTGAGAATTGAGAATTGAGATTGTTGACGGAGGATGGGACCCTGTTGGATTGAGATCCCCGTTAGGTAGCACGGACATGGACACCACGTCCGATCGACGCCGACACCGAAACAACATATTTTGGCTTTATACTTGTGGAAACCTCTTTAATAGGTGTTCGACACCTCTTCAATGGGTGTCCGACACGGTGTCCGAAAATTAAAAAATAAATCAATGTCTTTGAATACCGCTGAAAGGTGTCGGACACATGTTCGAATGTGTTGATGAGGTGTCGAGGTGTCAGTAGGTAACAAACACCCCGTCCGATCGACACAAATACCGAAAAATGTCAAAATTTTGCTTTATACTTGTGGACACCTCTTTAAGAGGTGTCTGGTACCTCTTCAAGAGGTGACGAAGACGGTGTCTGGTATTTAAAAAATAAATCAATGTCTTCGGACACGTGTCTGGAGGTGTCGGACACGTGTCCGGATGTGTCGATGAGGTGTCGGTAGGTCACAGACACCGAGTCCGATCAACACCGACACCGAATTGTATATTCTGACTTTATACTTGTGGACACCTCGTCAGGAGGTGTCCGGTACCTTTTCAAGGGGTGATGGACACGATGTCCGGCATTTAAAAAATAAATCAATGTTTTCGGACGTGTCTAGAGACGTCGGACACGTGTCCAAAGGCGTCGGACACGTGTCCAAAGGCGTCGGACACGTGTCCAAAGGCGTCGAACACGTATTGGACACCACTCCGCACAATTAAGCCTAATAACCTAACTAAGCCGAATTAGCCTTAATTAGGACTAATCAACATTACTCCGCACAATTAAACCTGGCTATTAGCTCAAAATAACCCTAATTACTCATAATCAACCCTAATTAGCTATAATTAGCCCAAGGTAATCCTCATTAATACTAATTAGCCATAACATAACCCAATTAAGCCTAATTAGGACTAATCAACACTACTTCGCACAATTAAACTCGGCTATTAGCTAAAAATAACCCTAATTACTCTCAATCAACCCTAATTAGTTGTAATTAGTCCAAAGTAATCCTCATTAACACTAATTAGCCCTAACATAACCCAGTTAAGCCTAATTAGCCCTATTCAACACTACTCCGCACGATTAAACCCGACTATTAGCTAAAAATAATCCTGATTACATAACAATCAACCCTAATTAGCTATAATTAGCCAAAGGTAATCCTCATTCACACTAATTAGCCCTAACATAACCTAATTAAGCCTAATCAGCCCTAATCAACACTACTCCGCACAATTAAACCCAACTATTAGTTAAAAATAACCCTGATTACGTAACAATCAACCCTAATTAGCTATAATTAGCCCACAGTAATCCTCATTAACACTAATTAGCCCAGAGATGGTTTAATTACTCGTTGTTTATAAACCCTGCATTCTTTATATTCGTTGTTGTTTTGCAAAGTCCATTGGCAATGAGATGGTTCAACTCGTTGCCAATGAATTCTATTTAAAGTGGAATTGGTAACATATACAACTATCCTTTTGCAATTTTGATATTGTGGAAGGATTATCAATTTCTGAACGCATGCATGCATAAAAACTCTTAGTTCCCGTTCAAAGGTACTCATTACAAAGTAATACTTTGTAATGTGCTTTTGGATGTCTATTTTGGACAATTTGGAAAAGCTACGTGTTTATAAAACAGTGTTTCAACACATGCTCTGTGTTCTACGTCGTGGATATTTGGTACACGTTCTCATGTATTTTTCCTGGTGAATACAGATCTGGTGTTCTAACATATGTCAAAACCTTGCAAGGCAAGATTAGATGAATTTTAGAACACCTAATCGATGTCGTGTACTTCGAGAAATGCGGGGAGGTGCTGCCGAATTTTCTATAGACATAGGACTAAGCATGAGTTATTCACTGTTTTATAAACATGTGCTTTTCTGAATGGGATAGAACCACTACCTGTTAAAGAATAAAGGGAAAATATATAGACATGTTGTAACATTCATGTATTCATATTTACATTGACCCTGCCTAATGATTGGTCATAATTGAAGGTGGTATATAGTAAGATAATACAGTCGTCATGTCGGTCGATCGAAGTTGGATGAAAAGGAAGAATGCTGAAGATTTTGAGTGTCGTGTTGACGATTTTCTCGACTTCGCTTACATGCATCCTGCACATGTTGACCTTAATAAGATAAGGTGTCTGTGCGGTAGATGTGAGTTGTTGCATTGGAGAAAAAGAATTGAAGTAAAATGGCATCTTCGTCGGTACGATTTTTATGGGTGGATACACAAGGTGGACGTAACACGGGGAAACAATAGTATTGTCTTCTAACCCGGCTAGTCAAACTGAAATTAGGGAGGAGGCACGGTATGATTATGAATGTTGGGTATGATAATGTTGACATGGGTAATGACGATGGTGACGACGGTCCCCAACCACTGAACTAGGGGGCTCATCAGTTTTATGAGTTGTTGAGAGCTGCAGAAGAGTCTCTGTGGGATGGAGCTCCGAAACACACACGCATGTCTGCGGTTAGTAGGTTATTACAGTTGAAATTAGACCACAGGTTGAGTGAGAAAGGTTTTAACAAGTTTGTTACCTTAGTCAAAGAAATTCTGCCCGAAAGTGAAGCTACCACCGTCATACTATGATGCGAAGAAGATGATGAGGAAACTTGGGTTGAGCTATGAGCGGATAGATACGTGCAATAACGATTGTGTATTGTTTTGGAAAGAGAATAAGGATTTGTCACGGTGTCCAGTATGTGATCATTAGAGGTACAAACCAGATAAAGGGAAGAAGAAAAACATTGTATGGAAGATATTGTGATATTTCCCGGTCACACCATGGCTTCAGAGAATGCACTACTCCTCCAATACGGCTGAACATATGACGGCCCACTGTGAGACTTAGAGTAATGATGCCGATGTGCTGACACAACTAGCTGATGGAGAGGTGTGGAAGGAGTTTGACCGCATGCATCTAGTCTTTGCTCAGGAAGTTCAGAATGTTAGACTTAGTCTAGCAACTGATGGGTTCAACCTTTTTAGTCAGTCTACCATGCCTTACTCCTGTTGGCCTATTGTCTAGTACAACCTTCCACCAGGCATGTGCATGAAGAAGCCGAACATGTTCTTGTCGTTGCTTATTCCGGGGCCAAAAAGTCCCGGCAAGGACATAGATATGTATTTAAGGCCGTTGATTGATGAATTAAAACAGTTATGGAATTATGGAGTAGAAACATATGATGCATCCCTTAAACAGAATTTTCAGATGAGGGCTGCTTTGATGTGGACTATACATGATTTCCCTGCATTGGGAATGACGTGCGGCTGGAGCACACATGGGAAGCTAGCATGCCCTACTTGTATGGGCGTGAACCCCGGTCATACGTTAAAGCACGGCGGAAAGCCCTCGTGGTTCGGATGTCACCGTAAGCTTTTGCCACTGGGCCATCAGTTTCGTAGGGAGAAGGATAAATTTGACGGGACAATTGAGCATGAGGTTGTCACACCAGACTACCCATCTGGTGAAGAAGTGCTCTCACACCTTGAGGCACTTGATATTGACATACCATACGGGAAAGGTAGCCCAGATCAGAAGATTCCAGCATACGGAAAATAGCCCAACTAGAGGAAGCTTCGTATTTTCTGGGAGTTAGCCTACTGGAGAACACTCATTATCCGAAACAACATGGATGTGATGCATATTGAGAAGAATGTTTTTGACAATGTGTTCAACAGAGTGATGAATATTAAAGGAAAATCAAAAGATCACCTTAAAGCGAGAAGAGATCTACAATAGTTGGGTTTACGCCGTGAATTGCATCCTCGGACAGTCAGCGAGAGGACGATACTTCGAAAACACCTTACTGTCTAGACAAGAAACAAATGGAGAAGGTCTGTCAGTGGGTTAAAATTTTGAAGCTTTCGGATGGGTTTGCGTCCAACATATCTCATTGTTGCAATGTATCGGAATGCAAGTTTCAAGGGATGAAGAGTCACGACTGCCACGTATTCAAGGAGAGATTCATTCCTATTGCCTTCCGGGGACTGTTGCCACTAGTTGTATGAGACACCCACAACCCAGGTGACATCACCGGGCTGAGTTATCGATCATAATCACATTTAAAACCCTGTGCTGAATACAGAGCAACTACATCCTCATACTCATACATCATTAATAGACGCTTCAAACTGTGTCCTTATAAAAAATTTCGTACAAACATACATCGTACTACAGCGGAAGACTTACAGGTTCTTAAACAACATGAATAGTTACAACCTAATGTACGACTGTAGTCGTGTGACTCTTATCAACCTATCTCGCAGCTTAATCTTATTCTCACCATTTCTAGCTTGTCTTACCTCACACAACGTATCCCCTTGCACAAATTTTCTAGCTCGTTTCTTTTCCCTTGCTAGAGGGTTCTCCTTGATCAACCTTAATGCCTGCACATTACAACAAAAGGAATGAGCGCAAATCACCCAGTAAAGACAACACGAGGAATATCGCGTACAAATGATTCAAAAGACTCGGAGAAATAATAATCATCTCTATGATAGCAATGAATCAAGAGTAGTAAATAAATTTCAGCATCAACATAACTTGTCAAACGATAATTTTTCTTTCGTTAGACTGAGCGGCTTTAAGGCTCAACAGAACAGCATTACCTGCCACCTCCTCATGGACTGGACTTATTGACCATGCAAGTGAACCCAAAATCCAAGGTCATAAAGATAACATCATTGAAATACAAATCATTAAATTCATCGACATCAAAAGAAAATCAAATGCAATGCATATGGACATGACAGACAGGACTCGACCAGACACGACAGACTCTGCTCGAGCGACATTCATCCTCTTTGGCCAGTGATCATAATTCATAGGCCATCCTCCTCATATTGATGTCCCATTTTACGGGATGTTCATCTCAGTCTCAAGTAAATAGAAGAGATGCTGTCAACAAGCATAGAACTCATTTAGAGTGCTTTCCCTAACCATGTTACAGCCAAGCAGCAAGACTTCATCAACAGGGCGGACTAAGGAAAAATTTATTCTACCTTATATCCTCAACAACATAGCTCAACAAAGAATACCGGATAAGAAGATCAACCAGTGTTCGAACCTAACAACAAGTGTTCAACGTGATATCATCAACAGGATAGACTTGGGAGAAGATTACCGCAAGCCCTTAACAACGTTCTTACATAAGAGAAATGTCGGTTATCAATAAGTGCTGACATTTCACAACAACAATGCAACGATCTCACAGCATAATCATCAACGATAGGGAGGACTCGGGAGAAGTTTTCCGCGAGTCCTCAATGGTGTTCTAAAAAAGAAGAGATATCGGCTATCAATAACTACCGACACTCATAGCAACCACATGATAAACCCTACGCAACATCATCATCCACTTCAGGTATGCTAATCGAATCGAATCACAGCATACTATGACACCCATCATCCTCACTAAATTCTATCAACAGGGCGGACTAAGGGAATTTATTCTACCCTAAGTCCTCAACAGTACAATTCAAATATGCGTATACCGGTCACAATGAGTACCGTTGACCAATCATAACAACAAGAATTCAACAACATAAACATCATCAACATAGTATGCTAATCGAAACAATGAACTAGCATAATAGAATAGCATTGTCCTTACCTGCTTGGCTTCTAGCCCAAGCAACTCGCAATCTCTGATCGCAACGATCTGCATCACCTAGTCAAATCATATCCTGCTTGTTAGTCATCATTCAACATATACACACTCCTTATTCTAGCCATTCTCACTTAACAGCTCATAGCATCTTACGAAAGTTAGTTAATTCGATCTGATAATCGGATCCTTAATCTAACCTTATCGACTTATTATCGATAACAACCCTCATTTTAGACATATTACCATTATTTCTCGCTTCCCACCCATCCGAACTCTAAATTATGCGCGTTCTAAAAAATTTAGCGCCAACATGGCAAATTACCAAAATACCCCTAATGGCCACTACATCACCAACACCCCAAAATCGCTTTAAAACTACTTTTTAGATGTACTGCATCGTTTATAGATTGAATATTCCCTCAAAAAATTTTAAATGAAAAATTACCAAAACACCCCCTAGCGGCCATCACCCTAACAAACATCTCAAAATTACTTTAAAACAATTTTTCGGATGTCTTACTCCCGTTTTCAAACCAACAGTCCTTCAAAGCATTTTATAGAAAAAAATTAACAAGATACGCCCCTGGGCGGCAAATTATCGAAATGCCCCCGGGGTTCACTATCACCGCAACGCCCCGATTCAGCTTCAAAACAACCTTTTAGGTGTTCTACAACCCTTTCCGGACTAAAAAGTCCTTTGAAAAACTTTATCAAAAAAATTACCAAAATACCCCTCTCCGGGTGGCAAATTATCTAAATGCCCCTGAGGGTTCCCGGCCTCAGTAAAATCTCAAAACCACTTAAAATGCTATTTTAGACATCGTGAAATCATTTTTGAGCTAAAAAGTGTTTTATAAAATTTTTGCCTGAAAATTCTGAAATGGTGTTCGGACTGAGCGCTTAAAAGCCCGTTCGGCCAAAAATAGCTAGCAACTTCGGAATGACCTTAAATCTTGAGAAATAGAACTTCTCGACATCCTAGGGTCCTCATAAAATGTTCGCGCAAAACCGCATTCGTTTGATACTTTAAATTTCACCGTAAAGTTCTAAACTTCCCGCATCTGTTCACCCTCTTTCCGACTTCGGAAAAATAAAAAAAATTTCAACGATACAGATCTCTTAAAAATAACTAGGGTCTCATTTTTGTACTTTGGGAAAATCTGTCCTAAGCTATTTTTAAAAATTAGATCAAAGAACTGAATTAACCCTACCACTTTTAGTGAGTATTATGTTCACTATTCATATATATATATATATATATATATATATATATATATATATATATATAAATTAAACCCACACTATTCATGCACCTGCACTTCATCTTCTTCCTCACTGTCGAGCCCCTCAACTTCGCGGCCATGGGATTCAACCTCTTTTCTTTCACCAATTTCTTTGTAAACACACACACACAAACACTACCTATACCCTCCCCAACGTTTTTCCTTCATCACCATGCCCCCTGCACCCACACAACAGCAGCACCAGCTGTTGCCTTTTTCCTTCTCCTCTCCCCTTCCCCCTTTTAAGCACCCTCAGGGCACTAGCCCCCTCACCGTGCACCCCATCAACACACAGAGCACCGTGCACCATAGTTGTGCACTCACACACAGAACGCACGCATAGCAGCCCTGTGCTGCTGTTCTTCGCCCCTCACCCTTGTGCACACACAGCCGTTCACACACACATAACCAAACTCACAGACAACATGCTATGAACCTGCTAGGGATGCACACTAACATACAATAAAACATAGAAATCTGTATAGAGAGAAAGAGGTTTACCCTTTTCATTCTTTTTTTTTTGGTTCTGATTCTTTTCTTCTTCCTCTTTTCCCTCCTCTTTCTCTCTTATCTTCTCCCTTTCTTCCTTTGTTTGTCTCTTCTGCCGTGCTCTTATTCTCCTTCTTTCTTTTCCTTTTCGTTTTGTTACTAGTCCAACTCCTACATAACCCCATACTTTATCTTTTAAATTAACGTGTCACCTCCCTACAAGCATGAGGTGCTCACTTATCATTCTTTCCACCTCCTCCTCAGGACACCTCATGGTGCCACACATCACTAATTTGCAAAATTGCACTTTAACCCCCTCACCTTTTCCACATTTTCACTTTGACCCCATACTTTCACAAGATTACAGTTTGGCCCCAAAGCCAAGTTAGCTCTTTATTTATTCTAATTATTTCGTTAACGATAAAATAATGCCATCGATTGCATTTACGCACCCTTAGTTAATCTAACTCATAATTAGATCAAGTTAGGATATTACATCCTTCTCCCCTTAAATAAATTTCGTCCTCGAAATAGGGACAAACCTCATTCTGCAACTTGGTGCTGACATTATTACCGCATTAACGCCTTGGGTTTCAAGGTACTTCCTTGACCGCATGATTTTTCCCTATCAACTTTGACCACCAACATTCACGTAAAGCATGTTCCTTCTTACAGGCCTTCTTCGTTGGCGCCTCCTAACATGGGATATTATCTTGAATTTCAACTTGTTCCAACTAGATCCCATGCATAGAATTGGGATCAGACTTCCTCAATATTGACACGTGATACACGTTACGCAATTAACTCAATCCTGAACGTAGATCTAGTTTGTATGCTATCTTCTTAATCCTAGGCAGGATTTTGAACGGTCCGATGAACCTCGGACTCAACATCCTCCACTTCCTAAATTGCATGATTCCTTTCCACGGTGACACTTATAAAATGTACTATGTCATCTACCTCAAACTTCAACATCATATGCCTCTTGTCAGCATAACTTTTCTGCTAATTCTACGCCGTAAGATTTTTCTCTTGGGTATCGATCACCTTGTTTTCTATTTCCTTGCACAGTCTCGTGCAAAACAATCTCGACTCTAACCACATTCTACAAACCACATTCTACAAATAGGTGGTGACATCTTCGGCCATACAACACTTCATAAAGAGCTATTTTTCTTTGCTCGAATGATAACCATTTTTATAGGAGAATTCGACTAAGGGTAACTGTTTACCCCATGCTTTCCTAAAATAATTAATACAGGCCCTCAACACTCTCCTAGTATTCAAATCATACATCTTAATAGGCCACCTGTCTGAGGTAAAATGCCATCCTCATGGTCAACTTTGTTTTCATTCCTTTTTGAAAACTTTTCCAAACTCTAAAGGTGAACCTTGCGTCTATGTCGGACATAGTAGTTACTTAAACTCAATAACAACTAACCACTTGCTTAACATAAGTTTGGGCAAGTCGTTCAGAAAAATATTCTTTCGGGGATCAAACTTTTATATATCCCTCTTCATACTAGGCCACCAAAATTCTTTGGACCCTAACTTAGGGTACATTTTCTTCTCCCCTAAGTGAATCGACACTTAAAACTATGAGTACCCTTCACAATTTTTTCTCTCAATTCATCACTAAGTGGAACACATATCCGACCTTCACATTCATAATCATTGTCCTTATCCTCATCAACATTTCTATCTTACTCCTTTCTAATCCCCGCTGGATCTCAACATCTTTTCATCTTGGACTTAAGTTTCCTTGATTTCATTAAGATGCGCGGGTTGCATTTCCATGTGAAACAAACTATTACTTCCTTTTCTCCTTACTCGAACTTTGATTTCGAATTGTTTACATTCTTATCAACTTAGCGTAACAATCATTGCAGTCAGTTTTCTTTGATAAGGCATCTTAGAGAGATTGTCAATCACTCTCTGGTAGCTTTCGATTGAGCTTAGGAAGCTACTCATCTCAAATGCCGACTTTTGTCATTCCCCATTTGTCACATTTTCAACTTTTCCCAAATCTCCTAACCTGCTTCTGCATCAATCCCATATATCCAAATTCCTCAGTCAAAATTCACATTCCTCAAATTTGACAAACAACTTCACTTTCTTAAAATTTCTCAAACTTGTCATTGCGCAAGTTCCTCTTTGCCTTTAGTATCATTCATAAGGTCACCAATAAGGCTATGATACCATGATCAAGTACTCTCAAAAGACTTGATTCCTCAAATTTATAACTGCCATATGGGCCTTAATTAATCCACCTGACACCACCAAAAATTATAATGCCCGTCTCTGTTTCTAAACACCATCTTGACAACTTCATCCTTATTCCTTAACCGATGATGACCCGTTCTAATGTCAGTCTTAAAAAGAAAACACTTAGCACCCCACAATTGATTGACAATACATAGTCAGCTTCTGATAGGCAATACATAGTCTCATAAACCCCGTCACAGCCTCTTTCACTTCACCTTAAACATTAGTTCTGTGACTTGTTCCCATACTTAAGACATGCTTTACTTGCCCTAGCATAGTCCACACTCTCGTGTCCCAATCCACATCAGCTACATTTTCTATCTCCTCCTCTTTGTCCTGAACTTTGTCCGGACTGTTTATCATGTACTTACTTCTTACACTTCTTTCCACTTTTTCAGTTTTGATCTTGGATTCTACCTCTTTTTCGTCCTCGCCCATTTCTTTCTTCTGAGACCTCTTTATTCTCTGCCTCCATCACTTGATTTTTCCTACTACTCCCGTAGTAATTCCCCATTAGAACCTCCTTACCTATCCC
This sequence comes from Escallonia herrerae, assembly GCA_033070095.1. Classification (NCBI taxonomy): domain Eukaryota; kingdom Viridiplantae; phylum Streptophyta; class Magnoliopsida; order Escalloniales; family Escalloniaceae; genus Escallonia; species Escallonia herrerae. Next base: position 253,860 of record JAVXUP010001037.1, read on the forward strand.
TTTTTAAGGATTATTTTCCCAACTCTCCTCATTTAGCCCAGTTTTTACATTTTTCTGTCATCGCCTGACGAGGGCAATTAGGCCAACTACCAAATTCCCTGACATCCTTTTCTGCCTTTCTATCCTTCCACTCAGCACGCTAAACGTGTCTCCAACTTACTCTGCAATTTAAGCAAAATATTTATCACCAACATGTTAACTGTACCTATTCCGGGCAACGCAGGCTAAATAAGCTACTCTCCTCAACTTGTTTTTGCCCGTTCTCAACAACTTGAAACTCCTCTTGTACATATGACTAGCGAAAATCATCTTTTTGACATTTCCCCACATCTTGTTACTTCAACTATCTTCTCCATCTCTCGAATTCACGTAGTTGTCTACACTAGACCACTTCCCTTTCGTGGGATTTCACCCTAGCAGGCATCTTGACAGTCTCAAGATCTACACTTTTTTCTTCCTTTCACTGGGCTGTCATAATAGCAGCCACCGGTCGTACTTTTAGAACTCCCACAATCTTTTTATAGAAGTCTCACTAACTCTTTCTGAAGGTCTTCTTGACCTAATACCATTCCTTGCTTATTTCTTCCACTTACGTCCTCAACATTCACCATTATCACTTCTATTGAGGGTCCCTCTCTTGTCTTTCTGAGGAAGGAGTAGACGATAATTAAAATGACGCGTCATAACATTAACCTTCATGCTCAAATGACTAATGGTTATTCATCATTAAGTGACATTTTCCTACAATAGCATGTAAATGATACTAATTCCCCATCACCCTTCTCTTTCTCAATAACAACTTTAGGTTCGAGTTCAAATGCAGACTCCACCCCTACCCATACACCCCATCAACTTCAGAGAAGCCATAACGCTCCTTCAACAATTTTAGGTTTTAATGACTCTTACTTAGAATCCCTTATTGCGCATCCTCATATAAAGTCCTATGAGGCGGGCAGTCATAAACAATCTACCTTACTTTTGTGATAATCCGTATATTGGCGTCCATCATCTCCATTAATATCTAGTTGGATACTTACTTTTTATCTTCTCATTCAACCTTCAGATTATCTATTATCTAATCAACACCACTAGTTTGGGACTCAACTAACTTGTCGATTAGTCCCTTTTTCCTCATCATGTGGAAGTACTTTTGCTTCCAAAATCTCATTAAAATTCTACTCATTCACAACCTCAGCTCCTCATGTCTCCATTCACAGTTTACACATTAGAAGTGTTCAACCTTACCTTAACCATCCTTTTCTACCAGGTCCTTTTATTCCAATTTCTACCGGACCTCGATTCGGTTCTTTCAACCCTAATTCCATCTCGTCTACATTTTCATCAGGATCCTTTTTAGAGATCCGACACCGCAACCTTAACATCATCAACCAGTCTTCTGAAACTAGGGCAACCAACTCCTTCTTTTATTCCCTGCAGCAATAACAGGAATGTCGAAGTCACAATATATATATATATATATATATATATATATATATATATATATATATATATATATATATATATATATATATATATTAGCCAACCGTAACCAACAAATCTTAACCATCCTCCTAATTCGGCCAAATCATCAAGATTCTTCTTTTACTCCTCTCATCGACACTTAGGCCTTCCACCTGACACTTTGAAAGTCTATAGAATTATTTGCCTAAGCTCTGATACCAACTTGAGACACCCACAACCCAGGTGACATCACCGGGCTGAGTTATCGATCATAATCACATTCAAAACCCTGTGCTGAATACAGACCAACTACATCCTCATACTCATACATCATTAATAGATGCTCCAAAATGCGTCCTTACAAAATTTTTAGTACAAACATAAATCGTACTACAGCGGAAGACTTACAGGTCCTTAAACAACATGAATAGTTACAACCTAATGTACAACTGTAGTCGTGTGACTCTTATCAACCTATCTCGCAGCTTAATCTTATTCTCATAATTTCTAGCTTGTCTTACCTCACACAACTTATCCCCTTGTACAACTTTTCTAGCTTTCTTCTTTTCCCTTTCTAGCAGGTTCTCCTTGATTAACCTTATAGCCTGCACATTACAACATAAGGAATGAGCGCAAATCGCCCAGTAAAGACAACACGAAGAATATCGTGTACAAATTATTCAAAAGACTCGGAGGATTAATAATCATCTCAACGATAGCGATGAATCAAGAGTAGTCAATAAATTTCAGCATCAACATAACTTGTCAAACGATAATTTTTCTTTCGTTAGACTGAGCGACTTTAAGGCCCAACAGAACAGCATTACTGCCACCTCCTCATTGACTGGATTGATTGACCATGTAGGTGAACCCAAAATCCAAGGTCATAAAGATAACATCATTGAAATACAAATCATTAAATTCATCAACATCAAAAGAAAATCAAATGCAATGCACATGGACACGACGGACAGGACTCGACCAGACACGACAGACTCTGCTCGAGCGACATTCATCCTTTTTGGCCAGTGATCATTATTCATAGGCCATCCTCTTCATATTGATGTCCCATTTTACGGGATGTTCATCTCAGTCTTAAGTAAATAAAAGAGACGCTGTCAACAAGCATGGAACTCATTTAGAGTACTTTCCCTAACCACGTTACAGCCAAGCAGCAAGACTTCATCAACAGGGTGGACTAATGAAAATTTATTCCACCTTATATCCTCAACAACACAGCTCAACAAAGAATACATGATCAGAAGATCAATCGGTGTTCAGACCTAACAACAAGTGTTCAACATGACATCATCAACATGACGGACATTGGAGAAGATTACCGCAAGCCCTCAACAACGTTCTTACATAAGAGAAATGTCGGTTATCAATAAGTGCTGACATTTCACAACAATAACGCAACGATCTCTACAGCATAATCATCAATGATAGGGCGGACTCGGGAGAAGTTTGTCGCGAGTACTCAATGGTGTTCTCAAAGAGAAGAGATATCGGCTATCAATAACTGCCGACATCTCACAACAACCACATGATAAACCCTACGCAACATCATCATCCACTTCAGGTATGCTAATAGAATCGAATCATAGCATACTAGGACACTCATCATCCTCACTAAATTCTATCAACAGGGCGGACTAAGGGAATTTATTCTACCCTAAGTCCTCAACAGTACAATTCAAATATGCGTATACCGGTCACAATGAGTACCGGTGACCAATCATAACAACAAGAATTCAACAACATAAACATCATCAATATAGTATGCTAATCGAAATAATGAATTAGCATAATAGAACCGCATTGTCCTTACCTGCTTGGCTTATAGCCCAAGCAACTCGCAATCTCTGATCGCAACGATTTGCATCACCTAGTCAAATCATATCCTCCTCGATAGTCATCATTCAACATATACACACTCCTTATTCTACACATTCTCACTTAACCGTTCATAGCATCTTACGAAAGCTAGTTAATTCGACCTGATAATCAGATCCTTAATCTAGCCTTATCGACTTATTATCGATAACAACCCTCATTTTAGACATACTACCATTATTTCTCGCTTCCCACCCCTCCGAACGCTAAATTATGCATTTTCTCAAAAATTTAGTGCCAACATGGCAAATTACCAAAATACCCCTGATGGCCACTACCTCACCAACACCCCAAAACTGCTTTAAAACTAATTTTTAGATGTACTGCATCATTTATAGACCAAATATTTCCTCAAAAAATTTTAAAGAGAAAATTACCAAAACACCCCCAGTGCCCATCACCTAAACATCTCAAAACTACTTTAAAATAACTTTTCGGATATCTTACACCCCTTTTCAAACCAACAGTGCTTCAAAGCATTTTATAGAAAAAAAATTAATAAAATACGCCCCTCTGGGTGGCAAATTATCGAAATGCCCCCGGGGTTCACTATCACCGCAACATCCCGAATCAGCTTCAAAACAACCTTTTAGGTGTTCTACAACCCTTTCCGAACTAAAAAGTCCTTTGAAAAACTTTACCGAGAAAATTACCAAAATACCCTTCTACGGGTGGCAAATTACGAAAATGCCCCTGAGGGTTCCCGGCCTCAGTAAAATCTCAAAACCACTTTAAAACGCTATTTTACACGTCGTAAAATCATTTTTGAGCTAAAAAGTCTTTTAAAAAATTTTTGTCCGAAAATTTCGAACCGATGTCCGGATCGAGTGCTTAAAAGCTCGTTCGGCCAAAAATAGCTAACAACTTCAGAATGACCCTAAATCTTGAGAAATGGAACTTCTCGACATCCTAGGTCCTCATAAAATGTTCGCGCAAAACCGCATTCGTTTGATACTTTAAATTTTACAGTAAAGCTCCAAACTACCCGCATCCGTTCACCCTCTTCCCAACTTCTGAAAAATTTGAAAATTTTCCACGATACAGATCTCTTAGAAATAACTAGGGTCTTGTTTTAGTACTTTGGCTAAATCTGTCCTGAGCTATTTTTAAAAATTAGATCAAAGGACTGAATTAACCCTACCACTTTTAGTGACTATTATGGTCACTATTCATATATATATGAATTAACCCACACTATTCATGCACCTGCACTTCATCTTCTTCCTCATTGCTGAGCCCCTCAACTTCATGGCCATGGGATTCAACCACTTTTCTCTCACCAATTTCTTTGTAAACACACACACAAACACTACCTACACCCTCCCCACCCTTTTTCCTTCATCATCATGCCCCCTGCACCCATATGGCAGCAGCACCAGCTGCTGCCTTCTTCCTTCTCCTCTCCCTTTCCCCCTTTTAAGCACCCGCGGGGTACTAGCCCCCTCACCGTGCACCCCATCAACACACAGAGCACCGTGCACCATAGCTGTGCACTCACACACACGAAATGCACGCACAATATCCCTGTGCTGCTGTTCTTCGCCCATCACCCTTGTGCACACACAGCCGTGCACACACACATCACCCACGCACACACAACATATTATGAACCTGCTAGGGATGCACACTAACATACATTAAAACATAGAAATCAGTATAGAGAGAAAGAGGTTTACCCTTTTCATTCTTTTTTTTTGTTCTGATTCTTTTCTTCTTCCTCTTTTCCCTCCTCTTTCCCTCTTATCTTCTCCCTTTCTTCCTTTGTTTCTCTCTTCTGTCGTGCTCTTATTCTTCTTCTTTCTTTTCCTTTTTGTTTTGTTTCTAGTCCAACTCCCACATAACCCCATACTTTATCTTTTAAATTAACGAGTCACCTCCCTACAAGCATGAGGTGCTCACTTATCATTCTTTCCACCTCCTCCTCAGGACACCTCATGGTGCCACACATCACTAATTTGCAAAATTGCACTTTAACTCCCTCACATTTTCACTTTGACCCCATACTTTCACAAAATTACAGTTTGGCCCCAAAGCCAAGTTAGCTCTTCATTTATTCTAATTATTTCATTAACGATGAAGTAATGCCATCGATTACATTTACGCGCCCTTAGTTAATCTAACTCATAATTAGATCAAGTTAGGATATTACATTGTATGCGAGATTTTGACTGAATTATCATATTCTTTCGAGATATATATTCTTCTACGACCCGTGTGAGTAACATGGAGGTGCTTGATAAGAACATTGTGGTGACGATTTGGCGACAGATTTTTCGTCGCCAAAGGCCTTATTTTTTGAAGTGTTAGTACACAACCAATCATTGTTATTATTGGCTCCAACTCTTTGGTATAAGTTCCCTCTTAGTGATCCTAGATGACCGCTCGTTGCTACTATTTGGCTAATGTATATAGGAATGCACCCTTTTATGGTTCTTATTCATTATTATTGTTGACTCCAGCTCAAGATAACGTTCACTTTTTAGTTTCCTTTTCAAAAGGGCTCGACGATGAACCACTTCGATGCATTGTTGGTTCTGCCTTTCGGTGATGTCTCCATCTAGTTCCCCAATGTCTAATTCCTTTCCAGGGATACATAGGAAGCCTTACAAAGGTCTGACCTTCATTTGTGTGAGTCCTTTAGTCTACCGTAGGTCTTGTAGTCTTTTTCGTGTTTTAGGCCTGATTTTGATTTTGAGTCAAATTTAGGAAGTCGGGTTTATTACTACGGTTTAGTTACTTAGTCCATGCAGTTTTGGCTTAACTGAGGTCGGAGTCTAGACAGGATACAAGTTCTAGTTTTGAATGTCTGCCTTGAGTTCATGATTTTTGCATGTGGTATATAAAAAATGTGGTCTTTTTCCTCTAGAGTTGGGTTAAAGTAGTTTATAGTAGACTAGGACAGGGAATAAAATCGGTTGGTTTTCGAATCAATAGGCTAGTATACCTTGGAAGCTTAAGTGTACCGGCCGGTAAGGTCATTCAGGTCTTTTTAGTCTATTTCAGATTTATGACTTAAAGGTGATGAGGATGACCAAATAGTCTTCTTTTGTATTTCTACTACATACTTCCAGACCTTTATCAAAAGGGCATTTTGGGTATCTCAAAGGGGAGAATCAATTGGAGAGAGAAATCCCTATGAAAGGATGCTACATCTGTGTAGGAGTTAGATTAGAGAGAGAGAGAGAGAGATATGATATTCTATTTTCTGGTGTCTATTCATCATTCTTTCACATTGTGGAAAATTTAGAATCCACAGTTAATTAAGTAGTCCAAATAATCCATATCAAGATGTAGTTCTTCTACCCCTATCATTTTAGTTTGGGAGAGCCATATGATAGTTTAGAGTATTTTATTTCAGATTTTTCTTCCTTGGTTTGCAGTAAAAATCAGAAATACAATTTTGAACTTGCCATTAGAAGAACTTGGTTAGGATTATATTTTTGTCTTGATTAGAATTCTAAAGCAACTAGAAGAGTTGGTAAAAAGAGTTCTCAAAACATTCAACTAGAAGAAGTTGAATTGTATTAGGTCTTTAAGAAATACAGACTAAGATTTACGTCACCTCTTCTAGGGGCAGTTGAACTACGAGATTTTGATCATGACTTGTCCGATTAGGTACGCCAGCCGTTCAACCGCCGTTGTTGAATTCAAATCATATTTAGGTTTAGCTTAAGATTTGTTTACCTTTATTTCTATTTTGTTTAATTTGCATGTTTGGATAAAAACATTAAAAAATCTTAATAAATCTAGTTAGAGGCCGTTACCGTATCTTGGGTGCTTAAAACCTTCCCGTTGCACAAATCAATTCTTGATTCTGAACCTCCAGTTCATAGGTCAGAATGTTTAATTGGACAATTTAGAGTAGAACCGTAGGTTTTCTTACTTTCCTTTGTTAATTATTTAATTAACTTATAAGATAAAATGTGGACTTAAGATAGACTTTGGTCTTTTTCGGATAAGGTTTATCACGTCTGTATCTACAACAAACTAGGTACATTTAGGATCTCTAGAAAAACAAAATAAAATAAAAATTCTAGCTTTAAAACAAATGATTGAAATGAAGAGAAAGAGATAATGAAAATCGAAGTTAGATTATGTTGAAACTCTCGATCCCATGTGTACAACAAACTATGAACTTTCACAATCTTCTGGCTTTTACATACTAGGACATCCACTACAAGAAAAACAGGTTTTTTCGACAGAGTTTTAGCAACAGATTGAAATCCGTCGCTAAAAGTGACTTTTACCGACGGGTTTTTACCAACAAAAAAAGTCCGTCGCTATAAACCTTTGCCGACGGATACTCTGTCAGTAAATGTCTTTAACGACAGACTTTTACCGACGGGTTATTATTGACAGAAAAATTCCTCGCTAAATGTATATTTTGTACTTTTCTAATTTTTTTTATTTTGGAAAATATTTTTTATATTTTACTATAAATGAAGGAAACCCTAACTTTTGCTTTCATTTCATTTACCCCGCCGCTCTTTTCTTTCTCCCCTCCCCATCCTTATCCCCTGCCCCTCGATCTCTCCCTTCCTCTCTCAATCAGTAGACCATCGACTGACCCTCTCCGCCGCCTGTCCTCTTCCCTAGCTGCCTCCCATGCCACCCACGCCCGCTACTGGTGCCGCCTGATTGACGCCTGACTGTGCCGCTACCGCTCCACTAGATATACCGTCTACCGAGTAGGTTCATTATCTTTCTCTCCCTCCCTCCCTCATCATTCAGTTTTCTATTGAACCTTTTGTGGGATACTATTTCCATGGATATATGTACTTAATTTGTTGTTGGACTTTATAAAGGAAATGAATCATGTGATTCGTTTGTACTAAGATTATTATCTGCTTTAGAGTATAGATTCTTCCTCCTTTTTATTTGATTCCCTAAGCATTCTGTTTCTAGGATAATGTTTTGATGTTGGTTATTCTATTGTTCCTCACATAATGGAATTTATTTGATTCTAGATAGTAAACTAGATCATACTGGTCCAAACCAAACCAAAAGATTATAAAAAATGCAGGAAGGGTTGGGAGAAAGGAGTGGGGGACATATATGAAGTTAGATTTGAGGTTTAAGGATTTTATTCTCTTTGACGATGGAATTGAAAAGCTCTTCTTCTTCTCCTTAATATAAATTCTGTATATGCAACATAATAAGTAATGTAATTTGTTGAAACGTGGCAATTATAGTTGCTACTAGGTGTATCTATGGTTGCTTCCAATACAGTGGAGGAGATGATTGGGAATCTGCCTTGATAGGCAGAAATGTACACTAAGAACAAAAAAGTGCGTGTGGTTTGGGGGAGAGAAGAGGCATGGCAGGGCATAGAGTGGAAGAGATTAAGCCTAATGGAGCTAGTGGAATGAATAGAAAAACATGAGACTTCATGAGTTGGCTCCTTTTTTTTTTTTTTGCATTTTTGTTGGTTCAGTCTGTAGTAGTAATCTGTAAAGGGTGTGTATGATTGGCAGGGAGAAAATCTTGAAATGTTTTAAGTTCTTTATTGTATGACTTATGTTCAATGTTTTTATAGTTAAAAAATTATATTAAGCTTTACTTTTCTTTCCTGTAAGCTACAAAGTGACTCTGAGAGAGGCCGTCATCCAGATTACTTCCAGGTAATTGACCTCCAAATTAGTTACCAGGAACTAGCACGTGGAGCTATCGGATTTAAGTGCCTGTCTAAGGAGGCTAAGGTTTTGGATTTTTGTTTTGTTGAAATTTGTAATTTAGTATTGGGATTTGTACGATGTAATCTACTCAGGAATTAAGAATTTATTCAGTGCATAACTAATATTGGGATTTAGTTGGTGGTGTATGACTTATGTTTTATTTGTATTGCGTGAAATTTGGTAAAGAAGAATGGTAGCCTAAAGAATAAAATTGTCGATATATTTGGTGATTAAGATTATTTGTCGACGGAAGTAGGCTTGAATTTTTAAAAACTAATAACAATTTAAAAAAACAGCTTTTTTGTTTTTAAAAACCTTCGCGACGAAATTGTCACTAAAAGTCCGATTCAGTTATTTAAGCAAAAGAAATTCTGTCACTAAAAGGCCTATAGAACGATGGACTTTTAGCGACGGAACGTCGCTAAAAGTCTTTTTAAAATGAATTTCAAGAAAATTTGCAAAAAATATGAAAATTACAGAAATTATCTTTAGCGACGGAAAATCCGTGGCTAAAAGTAATTACTTCCGTTGGTAAAAAGTGACTTTTCTTGACGGACCATCAAATTCCGTCGCTAATCTTTTAGCAACGGGGTTATTACCAACGGACTTTTAGCGACGGGAATTCCGTCGCTAAAGTCTTTTGCGTCGGATTATCCACTTTTAGCGACGGAAAATTCCGTCGCTAAAAGTGGATTTTCTTGTAGTGATCGAGAAGGAAAATATGAGAGGAAAAGCTACTAGAATTCACTGTTGCTAAAGCTTCTGAAGGACTTTGTTGCTGAAGCCTTCAAAGCGAAGGAAAATTTTCAAACCTTTGATTCTACGCTAATCGCTAGCTGAAAATCTCCCGTATTCACTGTTTGATTTGAATCATGCTGCGAGGCCCTCGGGCTAGCATCACTAGATTGTTATTATCTATCCATACTAACTCATAAATATCATGTTTTTTGATTCCAGTTCACATTGCCAGTCCCCGGAATCCACATGAAAGGTTTGTCGCCTTTTCACGTTAACTCGAAAAGTAAGTACTGTTAGTTTCGTGATCACGCGGCTAGACTCAAGAATCGACATCACAAATTCATTGTCTTTATAAATGAATTCAGGAAAATCGTGCCTCCAAACCCTCTAATTGGCATCACAAGTTTGTGATCTTTCCAATCAACTCAAAAAAATCACTCTATTCGGTTAGCGGTTACTCTAGGCTCTCGTATTAGCATCATAAGTTTGTTGACTAATTAGGGCTAATTATTGTTAATGAGGAGTAGTTTCGGATAATTATAGTTAATTAGGATTGATTAGAACTAATTAGGGTTATTTAGTCCTAATTAGGGTTTAATTGTGCCGAGTAATGCTGATTAGTCCTAATTATGACTAATTAGGCTATGTTAGGGCTAATTATTGTTAATGATGAGTTGTTTCGGATAATTATAGCTAATTAGGGTTGATTAGGACTAATTATGATTATTTAGTCCTAATTAGGGTTTAATTGTACCGAGCAGTGTTGATTAGTCCTAATTAAGGCTAATTAAGCTTAATTGAGTTATGTTAGGGCTAATTATTATTAATGAGGAGTTGTTTCGGATAATTACAGCTAATGAGGGTTGATTATGACTAATTAGGATTATTTAGTCCTAATTAGGGTTAATTGTGCCGAGTTGTGTTGATTAGTGCTAATTAGGACTAATTAGGCTTAATTGGGTTATGTTAGTGCTAATTACGACTAACTAGGCTAACTATAATCAATATGCGCGTAATTGGGCTCATTTGAGCTAATTTGGGGTAATTACAACTAATTTGATTTTCATTGGTTTCTTAGGGTTAATTAAAACTAAGTAGGCTCGTTAGAACTAATTAGGGTCAATTGATTTATTAAAATATTATTAATCAGGACTAATTACAGCTAATTATAGCTAGTGTTGGAATCACGATGAGATTCTAGGGGGTGCATGCTAAAAACGTCGCGTTAACCTAAATTGAATGCACAGTCAACAATCTCAATTTTGACACCTCATATAGGGTGTCGATATGGTGTTTGACACGTGTCTGACACCTCCAGACACGTGTCCGACACGTACAACACCTATGGACACGTGTCCTAGTCCTCCAGACACGTGCCCGACACGTACTGATGCCTCCGGATAAGCACCTCCGGACACATCGTCATACATTGATTTATATTTTAAATGTCGGACACCGTCGATCAGACGTGGTGTTCGTGTTTGCGCTAACTAACAGGTATCTCAATCCAATTGGGTCCCATTCTCCGTCAACAAAAATAGTTTTAGGTGTTGTGGGGTTATTGTAGTTAATTAGAAGACTCATGACTAGCGTCGGAGTCAGGAATTAATTTTAAGTCGAGCATTGAAATAAAAGAAAGAAACCGAAAACTGAAAAACTCTATTATAACCTTACTGAAGTTTAAAATCAAATTAGTATCAAAGCAAAGCATGTTTGTAATACAGCCAAACATTTATTCCAAGCATATACAGAAAAGTATGCACAAAATTTGTAGGGAAGAATAAAAAAATTAAATTTAATTACATTACAACAAATTAAATTCAATTACATTATAACAAATCAAATACAATTACATTACAACAGATTAAATACAATTACATTATAACAATAGATTCAATGCGATAAATAATTTCTAGCATACTATAATTTCTAGCATATTTGAACAGATTCAACATGATAAATAATTTCTAACCGAGAAAAAAAGAGAGTTCGGGCAGTGGTGGTGCGAGGCGGATGACGACAATGGCGCACGGAAGGCAGCGACAGCGGCAGTGACGTGTGAAAGGCGGCAGAGGGTGGTGGTGCGGCGGAGGGGGAGGAACTGTGGCGATGGTGGTGCGACTGTGAGGTGGCTGTGGCAGTAGTTGGGTAGCTATGGGGCGACGAGGTGGCTATGGGGACGACATATGTGAGGGGAGAGGGAAGGGCGATGTGGTGGGTGGCGGGGGCCTGTCGCTGGTGGGGAGGGACGGAGGCGGGGGCCTTTTGCCGGCGTGGTGGTGGGGAGGAACGTTATGGAGGTGGGTCGCCGTGAGGGGGGATCGCAGGAGGTGAGAACGCCGACAGAGAGAGAAACGAAGGACAAAGAGAGAAACGGGAGAGAGAGAAAAATCTGAGTGTATTAAATAACTTTTAGCGACGGAATTATCCCATCGCTAAAGGTCCGTCAGTAAAAACATTTTAACAGACGGATATTTTTAGCGACGGTATCATTCCGTTGCTTAAAAAAATTTAAAAATTTATCAAAAATTATAAAATTCCCTAAAAATATTTAGCGACGGTTTATACCGTCATTAAAAGACTGTCGGTAAAAGTCCATCGGTAATGTTTTTACCGACGGAATAATTCGTTGATAAAATATTTTTTTGGACAATGTTTTTACCTACAAAAATTCAGTCACTAAAATCACCTTTAGCGACGGAAGTAGTTCCGTCGCTAAAAATCTTTTTCCTTGTAGTGGTATAAGTAGAAAATAAAAAAGATACCTAGCGACGGTACGAAATCGATAACTATGATTTTAGTAACAAGATTTTCTCGTAACTGTGTGAATAGACAACAGATTATTGACGTCAGTTCGAGGGCGTGGTGGAGTAATTGCAAATTAAATGGGGCGATCTTTCCAAAATGATAAAGAAAGCCGATGATTTGAGGGTGTGACGGCATGATTGTACATGAAACGGATGGCATGATCTTTTCTGGTTAATTTGGGTAGATAATTAACGTGTCATGCCAATATTCACATTCATTTCTCGTGGAATTGGATCCTCTGCTGTAGCTAGGGCTACAACAGAGGTGCTGTAGGGAGATCCAAGCCGTCCAAATAAATTCCACGCTTGGACGTTACAGAGGGCGTGACTTTCTCTCTCCCGAATCCTCCTGTCTACTTCCAAAACCCCACTGCCTAGTTACAACTTGTCTTCCCACCACCGTTGCTACTCCGCCATCACTCCTTTCCTCCACCACCACCCGAAGGTTTCTCTTCCTACATGATTTTGCGATTACAAGCCCTAAAAAGAAAATCTCCCAATGAATATCCGAAAATTTTCATTCATAGATCAACTTTGATCAACATATACAATGATAAGATCCGCGTCACGCAGAGGTGAAAACTCCTCCAACGGCTGGTTTGCTGTCATCACCACGGCTTCTCATTCCATGGGCATCATCTCCTCAGCACCCAAACCCTCCACAATCAGTCTACATCCACCCACATCCAACACTCAAGACTGTCTTTGCAATTGGAGGTAAACACAGACAAAAAGGAGAGAGAGGGAGAGAGAAGAGACTCTTTCTCTAACAAACAATCTGCCAGCGAGGACCATCCATTTTCTGGCAAGGACATAGCCGGACGGCACCACCTCTCGTCTTCCCTCGTACGCCCACGGCACCATGTCGCAACCACCGTGCCGGCCACCGATCTACACGCCACCGCCATCACATAATTACACAAACTCCGCCGTTCGCCATATCCATAGCCGCCGATCTACACGCCAGCCGCCGATCTACAAAAAATGACCAGCCACGATCAGTGAACCGTTCATTGGAACCGTGAAACTGCCTAGAACGGGATCAACGGTGCCGTTTTTGAAGCGTCTAGCTTGATACCGTTGGTTTGTGGCCAAGTGGGGTCATAAAAATTCTTGCATTGAATGGTTCTGGTTCTAATTTTTTGCAAGACAAGAATCTTTTATATCCCGAAATCTTACTCTTCAGAATCACACCTCTCAGATAGTTGATTTTCGAATATCTAACTATAATTTTACCGTTCATACAAACCACGTACACATAAATATAGTATCTTTTTTCTCGTTAAATGTATATTTATATATACGATATCTCATTACTAGTTGGTTATTGCATGTTACCGGGAGCCAAGGATTCATGAATCACATGAGCAAAACATGATGTCAGGGCAAAAGAGTCTCAAACTTAAGGTGCAAAAACCTTAAAAATTTGTAAGTATTCAGCGTTTTTTGTAAATAAAATTTTGGACTACTAGCATCGTGAAAAGGGAAGAATTAAAATCACAAAGCGGACAACTACCAACCGTGGGCAAAAATGTGTACATATTAGTGGTTGCAGAATATAGTAAGTCAAAAATTCTTATTCAACTCCTTAGTTGTAATAACAAACATGGGCAGGAGCTCCGCCTCTCGTATGGCGGTACTATGGTTGAAGGAGGCATTGGCATTATGGTAGAATTGTCATATTTCTTTGGACAATTCTCAAATGGTTCTGGGACGGTTTTGGTTTTTGAGCCATCAAAACACGATTCTGGTTCTAGAGTATATGCTACTCCGTGACAGCTCCCATTCAACTTATGCCATCTTTGTTTCTAGACGAAGAAGTATCGACCGCACATATTTAGCCTCTAATCATGAAAACAAGCCCCGACCACTCGGCCTAAAACACACACCCACACACTTGTTCACCCACACTTGTAGCAGATATGAGTAGGGGAGGAAGACAAACACCCTACTTGGATAAAACAAGAAGAAAAAATCTGACTGTTTGGATGTTTTTCTTAGATATTTTCCTCGAACTAGATATGGAGTTGAAGGGTTATGGTCTATTTCAAGGTTAAATCTTATCTTCACACACGCGTACTTGGTCCAAAATCTCTCAACTTTTGAACAAAACCCAACTCCACCAAGAACGATGGCTTCCACCACAACACCGTCACAATCCTTACAAACTTATTCCAAACACACCAATTTCCCCTCATTACCAGCAGCTAAAGCATTTCAAAAGAACCCAAATTTCACATTCTCGTCATTGCCTTCGCTAACAAAGCTTACACTAGGTGCGAAGTCTTCTCTTAACACCGAGTACAATGAAGTGGTGGTGGATGAAGAGTTGGGAAAAATTAGGAGGCTACAGAACGGCTCCGACGTTCGTGGAGTCGCCGTGGAAGGCGAAAAAGGTCGAACGGTGGACCTCACGCCACCGGCCGTGGAGGCAATTGCCGAGAGCTTTGGGGAGTGGGTGATAAATGGATTGGAGAAGGAAAGAGGGCGACCCGTCGAGGATACCAAGGTCTCTCTCGGACGGGATCCTCGTATCTCCGGTGCATCGTTGAGCGTGGCCGTGTTCGCCGGCCTTGCTAGTGCCGGTTGCTTGGTGTTTGATATGGGACTTGCGACTACGCCGGCTTGTTTCATGAGTACATTGTTGCCTCCGTTTGGCTATGATGCTTCCATCATGGTACTGTAGAGCCTGCCTCCTTTTCTGCGGTTAGCATCGTCTTTCTTTTTGATAGGTTTTTGGGACAAAATGCTTCAATAGGACTAGGGCAAAACTTTTTGGCTACGGTGGTCGCCGTAAGAAGAGACTTACGACTCTTTGTATGACTACAATAATGTCCAGTTAAATATCCTAAGTGACTCCTATTAAGTGAGGTTAAAGACATACTGTTGAGAAATTTTTATTTTTTAAAAAAATATTAATAATTAACTGTAATTAATAATTATTATTTGTGACCATAAAAGAGATCGTAACTATCTGCTTATTGGACACTATCTGCTTACCGTCCAGTGCAATAGTTTTTCCTTTCCCAAATATTAGTGAAAATTTTGTTTAGGATTAACGTCATTTGTGGAAGGCAAAGTCCAAACTAAGTTGCGGATCTCAAAAACCACATATTTTATATAAAATTTTTATCTATAGTAATTATAAGGTCTTTCTAAAATTTAGGCTGCAGCCAAAATAGTTTAAATGCATGGCAAGTGCCTATGATATGTTGTTACAAAATTAAGTCAAAGTACACGTTGATTGGAGGAGCAACATTGTAGTTTTCAACCATTGAACAGTTTTCAATGGCATGTCTATTAAACTACTAATACGCTTTTTGTCATGTCATTAAATCTTTAATGATAATTTTCTGATTCTAAAAAATGAAAAAAAATAAAATTAAAACTACTTCAACTTGGAGCAGCTATGCGATAAAAATTCTGTATGACATATAGCAACACAAAAATGCAGTCCAATTTAACTTTAAAAAAAATTAGTTTGTTGGCGACAAAATTTTAACCTAAAATCCTTTGTAGCTACTGTGGAGGGGGAGTTCTAAGAATTATCGCATAAGGTAAATATTCACCGTCACTGAAATGTAACAAGCGCCGCAATTTTGACGACTAAGAATCACTCTACTAATGCTTTTGGACTTTAGGCGACAAAAAATGCCAACTTTAATAATACTGTACGTAACAGCTTGCAATACTGCAGAAAATCCTCATTGATGTCACTTCCATCTATGGCCTTTTTCTTCCAACTTTTGTATAGCTTTCTCACAAAGAAATTCAACGTCCTCGATGCAGATGACGGCGTCTCACTTACCTTACACAAGAAACGGGCTAAAGTTTTTCACAAAGAAAGGAGGGCTAACCTCACCAGAGGTGGAGGAGATATGCGACAGAGCTGCTCGTAAATATGCCAACCGGCTCGCCAAGGTGTCGACCGTGCTGCCTACTCCTCCAACAAGGGTCGATTTCATGAGCACTTACGCGGCGCACCTCCGGGACATCATCAAGTCAAGAGTGAACCATCCGTTGCATTATGACACTCCTCTCCAAGGATTTCAGGTCATCCCCTCCCCCTTTTATTCTTAATTACCATTGGCCGTAGTGTATAATAGAAGCGAACTTTTAACGATAAAATAAGTGTAAAATAGCGTGAAAGGTTCCGCAATAGCCTCACCAGATGAAGTAAATAACTGAGTCTTGTGAGGACTTCGAGACATTTTTTGAGTGCATCAAAGTTGAGATATGTGAGGTCAAAATCAAGCAGAAAGTCTTAGGAAAATTTAAAGTTTGAAACGAATGTATCGTTTGACAACACTTTCACTTTTTGTTTTCTATTTCTAAAAAAATAAAAATCAAAGTCAGTTTAAATTTGTTTTTTACAAAAATAAGTGGGTGTTTGATTAAACAATTTTATTTTGAGTTTTTTTTTCTTCTTTCGGGTGTTTGATTACTCAGTTTTTATTTGAATTCTTTTTTGTGATGGTTTACTGTGACGGTGGTGGGGCATAGTGGTGGCAGACGGTGGTGTTGGCCGGCTGCCAGCGGTGGAAGGGTGGTGGTCTAAAAATAAAAACCAAAACTGAAAACTGAAAACCGAAAACCGAAAACTCATTTTTAGAGTTTTAAAAAACAGTCCTGATTTAAAAACTGATTTTTTAAACTGAAAAAAATAAAATAAAAACTGTGCACCAAATATGTTTATTTTTTTTAATTTATAAAACTGAAAAAATAAACTTTGTCAAACGGAGCCGCCGAAGTTCGGGTTTTCCTTGTTTAGATACAGTTACTTGAAAGGCAGTGGACTCAATTCTAAGCGAACTCTACTGGCCCAACGACAACAACATCAACTTGACGTCGAGGCTGGGCTAGAGGAACCTTGTCCCACTGTGAGGCAACGTTGTAATTCTGGAAGAGGACAAAGGACTACAACATTCCTAGCTAGACTAATGGGGGGCCAAGGGCGTAGGTTTAACAAAAAGGGCGTAGGTTTAACAAAACTAGACAACAATCCGCCCAAATCCAGACTAACTTGGTCCCGTTGAAATGGTGGGCGGGCTTTTAATGGGCTGAATATGTGCAATAGGCTAGTCCTATTGGAGAATCATATATGGGTCTTGCGAAAGCAAAACCCACTTTAGAATGGTTTTCTTGCCTGTTTCTGGTGACACACTACGTATGTGCTTAGGTTTTAGGGCCAGGCTTGCAATATCGTAAAGAAAAAGGGAAACAAACTTTGGGTTAAAGGACCCATTTCAATGTCGAGATCAAGGCAACATTTTGTCATGAAAAGATCAAAATGTGGTCGCTATTGTATTCTTTAGTGATAAATAAATAAGATCTGAAAAGACATTCCATAACGTGGATCCTCAACTAAAAAGAACACAAGTTTTGATGACATTGGGCTGAATTGCAGATAGTCGTGAATGCTGGAAATGGCTCGGGAGGCTTCTTCACATGGGATGTACTAGACAAGCTTGGCGCAGACACATTTGGCTCCAAACACCTCAAGCCCGACGGAATGTTCCCAAACCACATTCCTAATCCTGAGGACAAAACCGCCATGGCCGTCACGAAAGCAGCTGTGCTAGAAAACAATGCTGATCTCGGCATTGTTTTTGACACCGATGTGGACCGCAGTGACGTGGTGGACAGGGAAGGTAACCCAATCAACGGTGATAGGCTCATTGCGCTTATGGCCGCCATCGTGTTGAAGGAGCGACCTGGAACAACAATTGTTACTGATGAGCGTACTAGCATGGCGCTAACGCGGTTTATAACGGATAGAGGGGGTCAACATTGCTTGTATCCGGTTGGATATCGTAACGTTATTGATAAGGGCGTTCAGCTTAATGAGGATGGGGTTGAAGCGCACCTTATGATGGAAACATCTGGTCATGGTGCTCTCAAAGAGAACCATTTTCTTGATGACGGTTAGTATCTGATGATTCTTTCTACTATTTTTTTTGCATTGGTTGATCTGATTGTATTATTAGCTGAAAATAAAAGTTTAGAAATCATGGTAATTATTCGTTCAGAGTTCGTATAAAAACGTCAAATTTAAAATCAATTGACAGCGCATGAGAGACTACTATTTAGATCCTATGCTAGAGTATATTAAAGAAATTGGCACATATACCATGCATCCCCATGGAAAAGTCAGAGCACTTGATCCATACCCTACCTCGGTCTGAGAAGAAATATTGCCATAACTGTACGTGCGTATACATGGCCAAGAGTAACGGCGAAAGTGAGACAAAAAGTGACAGTTTTCTTTTCTTTTGGGCAATGATAGAGCTAACATACATTAAATTTGTTGCAAGGAGAGAAATTGAGGTGTGCGACAATAGTGTAAAGAATGCAATTCAGTTTTATTACTCTTTTTTATGGAAATCAAATGCGTTGAGAGAGTTTGGTACACTCGTACTTTGGTTGCATTAAAATATATTTTTACCGGTTATGAGTTATTAAAATTGTCACGTCTAGTTAAAATGTTTGGCCATGATTACAGACAACTATTGAACGTTGTCTTGCAGCCAGAAAAATCGGGCAACAAGACTTAGGCTTCGTTTGACAATTTTTTTTTTTTGATTTTCAGTTTTTAAAGAGCAGTTTTTTAAAGAGCAGCTTAATTTTATTTTTTTTATAAAAACAAGTGGGTGTTTGATAACCCCTTTTTTTTTTGGTGTTTGGTAACCCTTTTTATTTTGACTTTTTTTTTTGGTGGTTTGCGGTGGCGGTGGTGGGGCGTAGCGGTGGTCGACGGTGGTGGTGGTGGTGGCCGACGGCCGGAGGTGGCTGCGGCACTGGTGGCCGGCGGCCGGAGGTAGCTGCCGGCAGTCTCCGGCGGTGGTCGCCGGCGGCCGGAGGTGGCTGCCGGCAGTCACCGGCGGTGGTGGCCGGCGGCCGGAGGTAGCTGCCGGCCGTCTCCGGCGGTGGTCGCCGGCGGCCGGAGGTGGCTACCGGCAGTCTCCGGCGGCCGGAGGTGGCTGCCGGCAGTCTCCGGCGGCCGGAGGTGGCTGCCGGTGGTCGCCGGCGGCCGGAGGTGGTTGTCGGCAGTCTCCGGCGGTGGTCGCCTGAGGTGGCTGCCGGCGGTGGGAGGGTGGTGGTGGTGGTCGAAAAAAAAAACCAAAAGTGAAAAAAAAAAACCAGTTTTTGGAGTTTTTTTTTTACTCTGCAGTTTAAAAACTGGTTTTTTAAATTGAAAAAAAAATGGTTACCAAACGCTCCTTTTTTTTCAGTTTTTAAAACTGAAAAAAAAAGAGGGAAAAAAAGAGTGTCAAACGGGGCCTTAAACTCCACAACTTAAAAGGCTAATGAACTCAGGTTACAGTGTTCTAAAATATGACGATTGTCGCATATAATCTTTACGTATAGCGACTCCGAGTTCTGGTGACACATGTGGAGACATATATATGACGCCACGTTTTACATATTTGCTGCATGGAGATTATGCTATCAATCTTCCATAACAATTTGATGTAGCCGAGTGTTAATCTTTACTAATTACACTTCATAGGTGCTTACATGGTGGTGAAAATTATCATTGAAATGGTACGCATGAAGCTCGAGGGTTCCAATGAAGGAATCGGTAGTCTCATAAAAGATCTTGAAGAGCCACCAGAATCAGTAGAACTGAGGATGAACATCCTCTCTGAGCCCAGACATGCAAAGGCAATAGCGGTCGAGGCCATTGAACAATTCAGGAACTACATTGAGGTATCTCTTCTCAGGAACAACAGTCTATAACAACGTATTAAGCACTCGTTTTATCAGAAGTATGGGGTGGTCATTTACTTAAAAGCGATTTGGTTCGCAGGAAGGTCGGCTAAAAGGATGGGATTTAGACTCGTGTGGAGACTGCTGGGTAAGTGAAGGCTGCCTTGTCGACTCCAACGAGACACCGGCTGTCATTGACGCTCAAATGTACAGGTATAGATATGCAGTGCCTCGCAATTCTCTTTGGGCAGTTTTGATAAAGTCATCCATGGCTATGAACATATTCCACTGTCCTATAAAAATATCAAACATGTTCATTTTGAACTGGCACTATCTTCTAATTCTAATCAGAGTTGCGAGATAAACACACGACGAGGCCTCACACAGTCACCAAAATCTATTGACAGAGAGAGACTTCTATTTAGCACCTATTCTAGAGTAAAGAGTTTGGTACATAGACCATGCATCACGATGGAAAAGTAAGATCAAGTACTCTATCCGTACCCTAACTCGCTCTGAGAATAAATATTGCTGTAACTGTGGGGGTGTATGGACAAAACTAACGACGGGTGGGACACAAAACGTGACAGTTTTTTCTTTTTCTTTTTTGAATGACAGTAGACAGATTAAATTTGTTGCAAGGAAAAAAAAGTGGATGTGTGCAATACTAGGATCAAGTATGCAATCTAGATTATTACCCTCTTTCTGTTCGTTAGGGAAAGTTTTGATACGCTCACACTTTGGCTGCATGCATCAAAATACATTGTTAGAGGTTGTTAGTTGTTAAAATTGTCACATCTAATTAAAAAGTTTGGGTATGATATATATATATATATATATATATATATATATATATATATATATATATATATATATATATAGTGAATGTTGTACGTGTTGCAGCTCAAAAAATTGGGCAGCTAAGGCGTGTAAGTTCCACAAAAACGCTAATGAAATTTAGGTCACTGTATGAAGGCTTCTGGTGCATTTAACTAAACGCCGATTACAAAGATAAACAAAAATGAATCTCTCAACCATTCATTTCCGTATATCAACAAAATATGAGTCCCTTCTCACTCTTTTGGAACTAAGATGATTTTTATGGTGCTTAGCAAACTGGAATAGAAGAATCTAGTATGCCTTTTGACTTCTCCTTGCTCTTTTCACATAAATTGTTCAGCTTCTTTCTGTGAAGCCATGAATGTAGTGATTGTAAACCGGTAATTTCTTGTACTAGGGCTAAGGTTTCCGATGAAGAACATGGCCAACATGGTTGGGTGCACATGCGACAGAGTATCCACAACCCCAATATAGCTATCAATCTGCAATCAACGGTGCGCGGAGGTTGCCAATCGATGACAAGAGTTCTGAGAGATACGCGAGTCCTATTGCCTCATAACTCCGTGTAGCCTTTGAATTCTCTTGGATGCTTTAAGTATTTTTGGTTAAATCTGCTCAGGTTTCTCCTAGAAAGTGACTGGGACAAGGTACTTGACATTACTGAGATTGACAAGTATTTAGAAAGCTGATAAGTGAGGCAACTTGCATTGATCTTGCAAAAGGTTGCAAAGGAGAGTTGCAAGCAACAGAGTGAAGTTATGTACAGCGAGAGTGTACACCATCCTTTGGATTCCCTTAACAGAATGCCCTCACATTTCTCGATCATGACACGCACTCCGCAAAATTATCCCAACGCACGAAGGTGTTCTTGTTTGGTGCTTGTTCATTCGCGAAGAATTTAAAGCGAATATGCAGCGGAATAAAGTTTTTGCTAGACTCAAAACTCTAGATTATATGTCAAGATGGGATGTATACATCATTCTTCTCACTTTTGCTTCCAGAGTTCTTCAATTATGGAAGATAGTGATGCAACAAAAGGACTGACGAGTGCCCGTCCTTGTCCAACCAAAAGTTTTCAATCAGCCCGACAACCAACAACCCCCGACTATATTCTGTGAAAAGTCTCCTTTGAGAGTTCTCTTTGATGCTACTTTACGAATTGTATAACTTCTCCGATATATGATTTCTGAATCAGATTGAGATCCACTCAGAAGCCATATGGTTTTTTGTGGTAACATGACGCAGAACAAATATTCAGAAGAGTTAACTACACGGTTGACTACTGTACTATTATTCAAATTCAACTTTGGTCACTGTACTTCGATTTGTATCAAAGTGACTATTAAATGCTTCAATTGATCTCAATTAGGTCACTCTGTTAATTTTAGTCCGTTAACTGTCCATGTGCGAGGCACATGAGGCTTAGTTAAGGGGCAAAGTTAAGTGATAAAAGAACAAGATTATCTTTTACTTCTTTTTTCCCCCCTAATTTGGTCTAACTTTTCTTCAATTGACCCCAACAATTTTTTCTTCTTTTTTAATTGACCGCAAATATATTTTATTTTTTCTTCAGTTGAACCTAACAATAATTTCTTTTTCGTCAATTAGCCCCAAATAGAATTGCTTTTTCTCTAATTAACCTAACCGCAAATGGATCTTTTTCACCCCCACTCGCGAACCTACCCACCTCCACGACCAGCCTCACCGCCAACCACAACTACCAAAACCAAGCCTCACTGCCCCACCAACATCGCTACCCACCACCACCACCACCACAACCACGACCAAGTCTCTGCCCCACCAACTCGCCACCCACCGTCACCACCACGACCAAGCTAACCTCATTGATGTCTTACGCTGATCATCACTCAAGCACCCCTTCATCAACTTTGGTTCCCATTTGTCACAGCCGTCGTCGCTACAATCAGATCCCGCCACCATGTCATGATCAAAACATCCAAAAAGATGCTCCTCCATTATCCTCCTCGTGAGGATGTTAATATGTCAAAATAACAAAAAATGTGATTTCAATTGTGGAGATACCGAAGGAAGAAGACGAAGATCCATTGAACTATGATGGTCGAAGGGACCTCGGCAGCTAATGTAGTGGTGGCGGCGCTAAGTACTTCAACATTGGTGATGATGAGGGTACTGTAGCGGCAGCGAGGTGGTGTATTGCAGAAGCAGCGATGAGGCTGGGGTATTGTAGGGGCGGCAGTGCTGGGGTATTATAGCGACAATGGTGGTGGGGCTGTATTTTAAAGGAATAAATTTTGGGGTATCGTACTGTTGCGGTGGTTGGGCTGTAGGGATGAAGGTGTGGCCGTGGTGATGGGTGTTGAGCATTGGGTGAGCTAAGGCTGCGCTTGGTCGTGGTGGTGATGGGAGAAAGAGGTAAAAATATGAAAGAAGGGGTTGAAAAAGAGAAGAAAAAAGAGAGTGACGAAATTACCCTTAAATTTAGCCACTTAACAGACTTGGGATGGATGGAAGCTGACGAAATGACTTAAGTGGACTAATTGACGAGTATAATTGTCACTTTGACACAAATCAAAGTGCAATGATCAAAATTGAATTTGCATTATAGTTTGGTGATCAACCGCGTAGTTAACTCTATTCAGAATTAGCTACAAATTGGAATCGTCTGTTCATACTAGTTTTGTCTTTTGAATGAA
Source organism: Escallonia herrerae (assembly GCA_033070095.1). Taxonomy (NCBI): domain Eukaryota; kingdom Viridiplantae; phylum Streptophyta; class Magnoliopsida; order Escalloniales; family Escalloniaceae; genus Escallonia; species Escallonia herrerae. Next base: position 277,662 of record JAVXUP010001037.1, read on the forward strand.
ATAGGATTGAACCAAAAGCTTGATCTAAAAGTTATAGCACGATTGAGCCGAGCTTTAAAATCACCTTGATGTGCATGATCAAGTGTGTAAGTGGTAGGGAAATTTATCTTGTTCTATTTTATATTTGTATCTATTATGTGAAATTATACAACTATTTACAATCCACAATATAATTTTTTGTCAAGTTAAGGACTGAATTCGTGTGAAATCAAGATTGTTCTTTTAAGTGAGCCGAGCTCAATAGTGATCATATAAGTTGGAGCTCCGGTCTTTTTGTGGAACGAGATCGAATACGATACCGAACAAAGATTTTGAGCTCTTAATTAACAAACATGAGCCTAGCTAAGTCGATCATAAGCGCAATTACCTAAACAGGATCCAAACTCGACATTAGCTTAGTTAAACAAACACAAGTCAAGTCCAGCACAATTGAATGAAAGAGAACTCGTCTTATTTACAGCCCTACGCTTATATATCCGCATCTGGCACAATGGATGGCCCAAGTGGGAGAACCTTATTGCTTTTGATAAACTTTAAAACAAATACATGAAAGTTTTAAAATAAAAACGAAAAATTCCCACCCTGACCGCATCAGCCCTTAAATGGCACATGTACAACCTCCTATAAAACTAATAATTCTAGTTTTTAAAACAATGTTGACTTGGAAGATGCTAACACAAAGCGAAAGATATTGATAGTTGCATAATTGCTTTTCAAGTGCATATTACTATATTATGGCTCTATTTGTTGCAACTTGCAACTATTACATCTTTCTGTAAACAGTCTATCAAATCAAATAAGTTAATTTAAAAAGATCTTCTTATAAGTTGACATAGAACAATTGTTAATATTTGTAGTATTTAATTTCTTAAAGCTTAAATGATAAAAACTATACATTTCATAACGAGCAACAAAAACTAAAACACCTTTTTTTTTGTAATAAGAGAATAATAATGTTAGAGACAAATTACAGAGTTACTCAATAGCGGATGAAGGTCAAGACATTCTCGTGACTTTGTGTATACACAATTACAAATGTCAAAAATTGTGAACTAAACTTATAAACCTGATACAAGCTCAACTAAAACACGTTAGTTAAGGTGTAATCCTTCGAACATGAATCCTTTCGTTTCGTTGTGCACTCTTCAATAAGTGCAAAGCCTGGTTCTTTATGGAAGCAGTAAACAGGCTGGCTGATAATATAAAATAGCGCACTACAGACAAGTCACAGATACACCAAATCATATCCGAGTTGCTGAAACATTAATTGAACCATATCATCTGGCACAACGATATTGATTGAAGGTCCAGACTATTGAAGGCATTAACGTGACTCACGTTACCAAATTAAAGAGGTGCCAGTTGATTGAAATAAAAAATGGTTATACGCATAATTCAGCTTAACCTTACAATCAAAGGCCGAGCAAGATCTTCGGAGTCTTCTATTACACATTTTTACTATATGTTATATTTTATTATAACATGATGAGAGTGGTTCATAGAAAGGATAAGTTTTGCTGATCTAAAAGATAATTCATTTCGAAACGCGAAAATGACACTCTACTACGTGCATCAAATCATGGGCGGACCACCCACATGACCGATGGGAGCCACGACACCCTCCATATATATATATATATATATATATATATATATATATATATATATATATATATATATATATATATATATAGATAATAATTACGAAAATATCACCATATTATAACATTAATTAATTATAGTTTCATTTTATTGTGTTCTTACTCTTTGTATCACCGGCCGACATATATTTGTCTTTCTTATTCTCATTCTCATACTCAATTTTCATTTTTCAAATTCTAAATTTTAGAACTTCAGATTACAAGAAAAACACGAGTAGATCAAGATTAGTTTTATTTTTTTTAGTTTAAATTCTTAAAGTATGTTAACTTATATGTTACTATTTTACTGGTTCAATTGATAGTAACATTAGTAATACATCTATATATTAAGAGCTAAGCTTATTTCACGCAAGAGTAGTAATTTATTATTGACTAACCTTACCAAATTAAATAAATCACTATGAATAGTTAAATTCTATAATCAGTAGTCAAATTAAACAATCTATTTTGCATTTAACGAATTCAATAGTGATACTAATTATAATATGATTTGATTTATCATGTTTTACTAGTTTTAGTCCCGTGCGTTGCACACGGGAGTGACGTGTGCTAAGTACAAACATATCTATTAAATTTATCCTATCAATTATAATAAAGCGAAATAAAATCAAGAACAATTAAAATGCGGAATAATAAGTTGATTTTCATTTTTTTCCTTAGTTGATTTCTATCGGTGAAGTTCTTGTATCCAAAAAAAGAGGACAAAACAAAAATATCTCAACATCGTAAAGGTCTTATTTTTCCGTGCAGTACACACAAAAGGTTGTAAAACAACTATCAATGTCCTATATAGTAAAACTATCAAGAGTTTTATCAATAATATTAAAATAATTTGATGTTACATGTACATAGAATCAAAAGAACACTGTATAACATGCAATACAACCCCTATGTTACATTAAACTTAAACATGCTATTCTCACGACGTACCGTCCATTCCTAAACAGCAAAAGGGTTTAAAAGAGATTGTGGGGACTGAAACAAGACTGGCAGAAGAAGATGTGAGTCATTTTATCTTTTGGCTTTCTGAAGGTACTATCTTCTAAATTATGAAAACATACAGTTGCTGGACTTATTTTTGGGAATTAGCTTAAGAGTGATATTCATAAGTAATTTTTTGTTACCAAAATTTTCTGAAAAATGAGAAAAACGGAAGGCTACTGTGAGGGTGGAATGTAGATGTGAGATATAATTATTTCTTCAAATTTGAAGAGTTTATGTGAGAAAAGGGAGGGCCTTCAAGTAAGCGTTTACTTGGCAAATTGGAAGGATAGTATCGTTTGACAGGTATACTTTATTCAAAAATTCGATTTTGTGCAAAATGTTTGCGAATGATGGTAAATAGATTTTAATTGAATTAATGAGGAAGCAATAATTATGGAAATTTGATTAAATCGCTATAATTATAAATTACTTTTGAAATTTAAATTATAAGGTTAATTAAATTTTTAACATTTAATTGATAAGATACACTCTAACAGATTGGTAGTGATAGCGAATCAAATTCAAAAAGGGAAGTGATAATTTAACAATTATATTCAAGAAGGGAATTGATAATTTAAAGTTACTAAAAATGGTTTTATATAAGATATAAATTACTCCACGTGGCAAAAAGAGAGAATATTTGCATAGGCGGTGATGTGGCAGCATATATATATATATATATATATTGGAGTTTTTGGCCTCCCGCGAGTATATTTTTTGGGTCCGTTCCTGCATCAAATCTTCTCCAGACAAAAAATGGTGAAAGTTTAAGGGATATGACGTATGTTGTTTTGCATGGGATCGAGCTTTATGCACTAATTTCCTATAAAAATATCTTTTAGTAGTTTATTCGAGATCTAGTGAAAATAATAGAAAATGATGTGCAATAAAGGAGCTTCGTTCATTGATTTATATTTATTTTGTTTTCTTATGGTGACAAAGATCTTTTAATAAACTAATTTTTGGATTCGGTAAAAGTAAACCAACACTGCTTTCTTAAATCAGCAGGGCATCAAGTTGTCTAATAATATTAGTTCCTTAAGATCAAAAAAATAAAAATAAATAATATCAGTTCCTTAAAAGTACAACACAACTCAAAGTAAAATAGATGAACTGGCCAAGCAAAGCTATTATATAAAGAACTGAAGGGCCAAGCATTTCTCCATCAGTTGCTTCAAAATATTTTCTGCATTGTTTGTTAAAAGCTTGTGTGTTGGGAAGAGATGGTCCTTACAGGTAAGCTTCTTTCCCAGACAGAAATCAAGTGCGATGGAGATGTGATTCATGAATTCTGGGGATCCAAACCGCACCACATCTCCGGCATCAGCCCTGATAAAATACAGGGCTGTGATTTGCACGAGGGGGAATGGGGAACTGCTGGCTCTGTCATCGAGTGGAGCTACTTCCTTGGTAAAGGCAACACATCATTTCTGGTTGTATCATTGTATAGCATAGCCACAGATTGTCTTAAAACAAGAAAAAGAACACAAAATTTTGCCTCCAAACATATCATTGAGGTATTGATTTGTCGCTAAAGCGACGAATTTTAGTTCTTGCAACCTGATAGCACGAGCTACTCTAGCAAATCAGGTGAACTATCTATGTTAAAAAAAAAAACTTTGTCCTCAAAGTTTTGCCAATGTTTAGATCATGAAAATTTTGTTATGATAAAAAAGCGTCAACATACCATTTTGCTGGATACATAAAAGTTGATATAATAATGTATTTTTGCCTGATCTACGTAAGTAGTCATTTTTCTCTTATATCTTTATCAGAATCTCTACTAATAAAACTGGTGTTACACCATATATTAGATGGGAAAGCGCAGACCGTCAAGCAAATCATAGAGTCTATCGATAAGGTACACAAAACAGTGGTGTACAAGGTCATTGAAGGAAATCTCCTGGAGCTGTACAAGACCTTCCTTGTCAAAATTCATGTCGACACAAAGGGCGAAAACAACTTGGTTACATGGACCTTCGAGTATGAAAAGCTGCATGAAGGCATTGAGGATCCGACGACAACCATGGACTTTCTTGTTAAGGTCACCAAGGAAATTGAGACTCACCATCTCTAGTAGATGCAGAGCTCGTTGTGCCCTTGCGTGATATATATATATATATATATATATATATATATATATATATATATATATATATATATATATATATATATATATATGAAGCACGTACCTTAAAATAAAATTGCTTTAGCGGCAATGGCAGTTGTGAGATCTTAATTTCTTTCTTCTGTAAACTGTGTGCATGTTTAAATCAAATGGGGCATGAACTTTGTAGAAAAGAATTGGATTGATCGGTGGCTCTATCATTATTGACATATATTTTCTGCGAATATTGTTGAATCTTCAATTCTTTGATCTCTCTCCCATTTCACAGTTCCGAGAATTACTTTAGCAATCTCACGAGCTTCCCAATTCCACTTGCAAAAAACATAAAAAATTTGAAACTTGGCCATGAAACATGCAAAAGATAAAACTTGACTACCAATTAAATTCTGAATGTGGTCTATTTAACAAGTTCCAGTGCACGCCAAGTTAAAGTTGGTTTATAATACTGATATTAGGGTTACCAGTAAATTCAAGCAAGCTCTAGTCTTGACTCTTAAAAAACGGACCCAAGCCTATATCCAGTCCTGGTTCTGTTATGGTTGCAATGCCTAAATTATCTAAACGGGGCCTCCAGGTTTGCAATGCACCGCAGACACCGAATCAATTGGAGATTGCTAAAACCCATATCCCAATCTGACTAGAGAGATGCTGCCGATAATGATCAAAAACCTTTCACCAATAAAGTTTTTGCAACCTCTCTCTTGACTAGTGATTCTCGTCGCATGCTTGGTGACCGGTCTCTGTTGACTGCTTTGTGTCTACAGTCAACAATATGACTCTCGTGACGATTCTACTTACGAGTTTAATTATCATATGAAGTCGCATACAACTTGGACTAGCACTTGCTATCTCAAATCTTCATCCTTTCAAGGTAACTTTTTCACATTATTGTTGAAATAATAATAATCTTGATCTTTTTAGTCACATGTTACTAATTAAGTTAGTGTGTTAATGGCATTAGTCATGTGTTAGTGGGTGTTACTAATATGTTAGTGGGGTGTTAATAATATGTTAGTGGTGCATATCTTACAAATACATTATTAGAATGATTATGAAGATGAATAGTGGTCTAGTAATTGTGTAGATAGTGGGGTGAGTGGTATAGTTATTGTAAGTTTGAGAGTTACTTTTAGGCATTATATAAACTCATGTATCTCAACCATTTTGGTTAAATGGAATGAAAGTATTCTTTCAAAATCTCTACATTGCCTCCTCATATATTTGAGTGTAACAAAGCGTGAGCTTAAGTGACCATTTGTCTACAACAAAGTGGTATCAGAGTACCAGGTTTGTGGTGCTCAAGGGAGTGAGAGAGAGAGAAAGATGGCAAACAATATGGTTCCATTTCAAATCCTGTGATTCACCAAAGACAACTATGAAAATTGGTGTATTCGCATGAAGGTGATTCTTGGATCGCAAGATGTGTGGGAGGTGGTAGACAAGGGCTTTACCGAGCCTCAAAGTGAAGACACACTCAGTGCTACCCAAAAGGAGGCCTTATAAGCCACTAGAAAGAAAGATCAGAGGGCTGTTGCAATCATCCATCAAAGCTTGGATGATGCGATGTTGCAAAAGATTGCAAATGCAACTAATTCCAAGAATGCATGGGAGATTCTCCAAACTTCTCATGGTGGAGTGGAGAAAGTCAAGAAGGTTCGTCTCCAAACGCTAAGAAGCGAGTTTGAAGCCTTACGCATTAAAGAATCCAAATTAGTTTCGGATTACTTCTTGAGAGTGTTGGCTATTGTCAACCAAATGAAGAGAAATGGTGACAATGTGAATGAAGCACGAGTGGTGGAAAAGATCCTCCGTTCACTAGATCCCAAGTTTGACTACATTGTTGTAGCCATTGAAGAGTCCAAGGATGTAGACTCCTTAAGTGTTGATGAACTCATGGGATCGTTGCAAGCACATGAAGAAAGGCTAAATAAGAAGAAATAAGAGCCTTTGGAGCATGTGCTACAAACAAAACTTTCTTTGAAGGAAAAAAAGAGAAAGCAAGGAGGAGCCCAAAAGGGTCAAGGATGTGGACGTGGATGTGGTCGCCATCGTGGTCGTGGCAAAGGTAAAGGAAGAGGAGAAGGAAGAAATACTTGCTCCCACAACAAAGAAGGACGATACCAAACCTCAAAGCAAGTAATAAGAGGTCGTGGTAGAGGAAACTATTCTAGAAAAAAGGTATGACAAATCTCAAGTTAAGTGTTACAATTGTAACAATTTTGGTCATTATGCTTCGGAATGTGGATATGATGCTAATGACGTTGAGGAGCAAGCCAATTATGTTGATAGAAGCGAAAATAGCAAAAATGAAGAAATGGAGCCCACTTTATTGTTGGCGTACAAGAGACAAGAAAGTGGCGAGAAGAATTTGTGGTATCTTAACACCGGTGCTAGCAACCACATGTGCGGAGACAAGAGTATGTTTGTGGAGATCGATGAATCTGTCAATGGCAAAGTTACTTTTGGCGACATCTCAAATTTCGATAAAGGGAAAAGGTAACATTTTGATTTGTTTGAAGAGTGGTGAGCACCAAGTCATTTCCAATGTCTACTATGTGCCTCATATGAAGAATAATATTTTGAGCTTGGGACAACTCTAAGAAAAAGGCTATGAAATTGTTATGAAAAATCGTAGTCTTTTCATGAAAGACCCGTTTGGAAATTTGGTTGCTAATGTTCCTATGACAAGAAACCGGATGTTTTTTTTTAAATATTAAGAGTGATGTTGCAAAATGTTTGGAGAGTTGTGTTAGAGATACATCATGGCTTTGGCATCTAAGGCTAGGGCACTTGCATTTTGGAGGATTAAATTTACTATCTAGAAAGGAGATGGTAAAAGGGTTGCCTCACATTAGTCACCCGAATCAACTTTGTGAGGAGTGCGTTTTTGGAAAACAATTCTGGACAAGTTTTTCAAAGGAAGCTAATTCAAGAGCCACGGAGCTGCTTCAACTTGTTCACTCGGATGTTTGCGGGCCAATTAATCCACCGTCACTTGGTAAGAACAAATATTTTTTTTGTGTTCATTGATGACTTTAGCCACAAAACTTGGGTTTATTTTCTTAAAGAAAAATCAGAGGTATTTGATGTTTTCAAGAAGTTTAAGGCTCTTGTTGAAAAAGAAAGTGGCTATGGTCTGAAGGCTATAAGATCCGATAGAGGAGGTGAATTCACATCAAATGCTTTTAAAAAGTTTTGTGAGGAAAATGGAATTCGCCATCCGTTAACAGTTTTAAGGTCTCCACAACAAAATGGCGTCGCCGAGAGGGAGAATAGAACCATTCTCAACATGGCCGGGAGTCTATTGAACCAAAAGAATGCCTAAAGAGTTTTGGGCAGAAGCTGTTGATTGTGCGGTCTACTTGTTGAACCGTTGTCCCTCTAGAAGTGTTCAAGGTGAGACACCACAAGAAGCATGGCATGGAAGGAAGCCAAGTGTATCTCATTTGTGAGTTTTTGGTAGCATTGCTTATACGCATGTACCAGATGAGAAGTGGTCCAAGCTTGATGATAAAAGTGAGAAGTATGTCTTCATGGGCTATGACTCAAGGTCCAAAGGCTACAAGATCTATAACCTAAATAATGGCAAGATGGTAGTTAGTAGAGATGTTATATTTGATGAAGAAATTGCATGGGAATGGAACACTCCACACGAAAATAACAATACTTTCCCTTTTCTTGATGTGGAGGAGAAAGAAAACGATGACGTGGAAAGGGTCATTTCTCCTCCATAGTCTCCTCAAGTATCCACACAAAAGAAAGCTTCACCTACTTCAAGTGGAAGTCCACCACATCGCACAAGGAGCCTTCGCGACATGTATGAAGAAACGAAAGAGGTAACTCAAATAATTGGTGATTTGACTCATTTTTGTCTTTTTGGTGATAATGAACCTTTGAGCTTTGAGGAAGCGGCTAAGGAAAAGTAATGGAGAAATGCGATGGATGAAGAAATTCAATCCATTGAGAAGAACAACACCTGGGAGCTTACCACATTTCCAAAAGACCAAAAAGCAATTGGAGTCAAATGGGTGTATAAAGCCAAGAAAAATGCAATAGGTGAAGTAGAGAGGTACAAAGCAAGGTTGGTTGTAAAAGGCTATAACCAATGATATGGCATTGACTATGATGAGGTATTTGCACCCGTTGCCCGCTTAGATACTATTAGATTAAAAATTCTTTGGCGGCACAAAATGATTGGAAAATCCATCAAATGGATGTCAAATTGGCAATCTTGAATGGCTTTCTGGAAGAAGAGGTGTATGTTGTGCAACCCATGGGCTTTGTCATGAAAGGGCAAGAAGACAAAGTTCTTAAGTTGAAGAAAGCATTATACGGGTTAAAGCAAGCACCGAGAGCTTGAAATAGTAGACTTCCAAGCAAATAAATTCTCCAAGTGTCCACACGAGCATGCTCTTTACGCAAAAGTGAACGGTGATGGTGACATGTTACTTGTTTGCTTGTATGTAGATGACTTGATTTTTACAGGGAATAACCCAAGCATGTTTAAGGAGTTCAAGAATGCAATGGCTCAAGAGTTTGAGATGACGGACATTGGCCTCATGTCTTACCACCTTGACATTGAAGTGAAGCAACGAGATGATGGCATTTTTATTTCCCAAGAAAGGTATGCAAAAGAAATTTTGAAGAAGTTCAAGATGGATGATGCCAATCCCGTGAGCACCCCCGTGGAGTGTGGAGTCAAGTTATCAAAGAAAGATGTTGGAAAGAAGGTAGACCTAACTTTTTCAAGAGCCTAGTTGGAAGCTTGAGGTACTTGACATGTACAAGACCGGACATTTTGTTTGGAGTTGGGCTTATCTGTTGCTACATGGAAGCTCCTACAGTGACTCATATGAAAGTGGCTAAGAGAATTCTTCGTTACCTCACAGGTACAGTCAAGTTCGATTTATTTTATTCTCCTTCTAACAGCTTCAAGCTTTTGAGTTATTGTGATAGTGATTGAGCCAGAGATTTGGATGATCGAAAGAGTACTACCGGATTTGTCTTCTATATGGGAGATACGAAATTTACTTGGAGTTTAAAAAAGCAACTTATTGTGACGCTTTGTACTTGGGAAACGGAGTATGTTGTCGCCACATAATGTGTTTGTCAAGCTATTTAGCTAAGATTTTTGTTGTTCACAAGAAGAGTCAACTGAGATTTTCGTTGACAACAAGTCGGCAATAGCATTGGCCAAAAATTCGGTGTTCCACGATCGAAGCAAGCATATCAATACAAGGTATCACTACATTAGATAGTGCATTACCGAAAAAGCGGTAGAGCTCAAGTATGTGAAGACACAAGACCAAGTTGCTGATATATTCACCAAACCCCTCAAAGTTGAGGCATTTCGCAAATTGAGAAGTTTGCTTGGAGTCAAAGATCAAGTTTAAGGGGGAGTGTTGAATAATAATAATCTTGATCTTTTTAGTTGCATGTTACTAATTAAGTTAGTGTGTTAATGGCATTAGTCATGTGTTAGTGGGTGTTACTAATATGTTAGTGGGGTGTTAATAATATGTTAGTGGTGCATATGTTACAAATGCATTATTAGCATGATTACGAAGATGAATAGTGGTCTAGTAATTGTGTAGATAGTGGGGTGAGTGGTATAGTTATTGTAAGTTTGAGAGTTACTTTTAGGCATTTTATAAGCTCACGTATCTCAACCATTTTGGTTAAGTGGAATGAAAGTATTCTCTCAAAATCTCTACATTGCTTCCTCATATATTGGAATGTGAGTTTTAGTGTAACAAAATGTGAGCTTAAGTGACCATTTGTCTACAACAATTATCATTACTAAGGCACCAGATTTGGCCAACCAGTGAAGGTCCCTCCACGACCACATACGTCGGTGTACCCCCTCTCGGAAGAGATCAAAGAATCAAAACACTCACCAAATTTTAAGATGCCCTTGTCTGATATATATGATGGCACTGACGACCCAGAGAACACGTAGATCAAACTCTAATCAAGATGATGTTGTTTTATGTTTTAGATGAGATCAAATGTCGTGCTTTTTGATTTAGAATTTTTCTAAAGTGCGAAATTAGGAGAGAGAGGAAAAAACCGCTTAGAGAGAGGAAAATAACCGTTGCGAAAGTGGGTTTCTGGAGACAAGAAGGCCGCTGGCAACTTGCTGACAGCTTCCAGGCAATCTTTACGTCTGAGAGGTGCAGTTAAAGATGTATATACTGAAGAATTTATTGGAAAGGAATGGAATCAAACACATACGAGCAACACATTAGGGTAATACTTTCCAGAAAAGTATACAAAACAAATAACTATGGGATCGAAAAATTTCAAGGATGTAAGTGATATCTGACCGGAACAAATTGCAGTGATGAGCACATAATCCAATGATGATGGTGAAATTAAAGAGATGATTGTGAGTTTACAAAGGCAGATTAATGCATTAGACAGGAAAATGGGGAATTGAAGGAAAAATTAAAGACAATCAATGCTCAGACAAAGATTGGATCTCAAACTTTGCAAATGGATAATGCATTGAATAAGGAAGAAGATGGACAAGTGATGACGTGTGTATTTCACGCGGGTGGATCTGGTCAAAATGAAGAACTGGAAAGACAAAAGATAGATCTGACAGCTGAAAGCAAATCCAAAGAGTTGGAAAAAAATAGTGTGGGTATCTCAGAGGAATTTCCATCGTTAACCTCAGGGGGAAAACTGATGCAAGAACAGGGGAATTTGAATTCCGAACGAAAGGATTATGTGCAAAGATCATCTTATGCAGCGATAACTAAACCTAACAAGGATTATGCAAAGGAAAACTATCTGGAGTTCATAAAACCACAAGAAATTGATGGGATCAAAGGCGTACAATATACGGAGGCAGATGTGGAAGATGGAATAAAAAACTGGGAAAATTCGGTCATCGTCTATGTTTTGGGAGCTAAACCCCCAATGCATGTGATACATGGATTCATGGCAAGGAAATGGAAACAATTCAGGGCCTTCAGTTGCAGTCTCCTTAAACCAGGTATGTTTTTAATCAGATCACATGATATTGGTGTGAAGGAAAAAGTTCTAAGAATGGGGCCTTGATTTTTTGATAACAAACCAATAATTGTTAAACCATGGAATGAATCTATGTCTATTGAAATGGAAGGGGTGACAGTGGTGCCAGTGTGGATTAAATTGCCAAATTTACCTTTGCAATTTTGGTCACCAAAGATGATTAGCAGAATTTCCAGTGCCATAGGCAAACCATTGTATATGGATCAAATGACTGCAAAACAAGAAAGGTTGGGATATGCTAGAGTGTGTGTTGAGATTGAAATAGATCAAAAGCTACCTGAGATGGTTCCATTGAAAGGACCAGGAGATAAAGTAGTAAATCAGAAAATTGAATATGAATGGATCCCAATCAGATCTTCTCATTGTCAGATATATGGTCATCAGTTGGAAAATTGTTATAAAAAGACAATACCGAAATAGGTTATTTGGAGGTCTAAAACTGATGCAAGGAACATGGAAAATGGTGAAAATGTAGTGGTGAAGGCTAAAGCTAATGTAGATGGGAATAAGAAGGGTGAACATATGATAAAAAAAAAAAAACAACTTTTCTATGCTTGAAGAGGAGGACAATATGGAAAGCAATGCTGCTCCTGTGATACAACAAAGTAGGCTGGTGAGTGAAAAGGGGACCCCTGTAGAAAAAAATAGATGAAAATGCATGGGAAACTGCATCAAGAAATCAAAGGGGAAGGAAAAGAATTAGTAAAGGAAAAAATAAAAAGGACCATGATAGCAGTTGCTAGTTGGAATGTAAGGGGTCTTAATGAACATCTGAGACAAAGGGCTATAAAGCAAGTGTTGAAAATTGCGAAAGTATAGTTGGTGCGATTCCTAGAAACTAGAGTAAGAGAGGAAAACATTAAGCAAATCCAGGCTACATGGAGTAAATGATGGAGTTTTGAATACAATGTAAATAGTAAAGGTGTTTCAAGATTTTGGCTAGGCTGGAAAATTTTAAAGCTTTCTCTGAATGTGATTCATAAATCAAGGCAACATATAACTGGAAGTATTTGCACTCAAGATGGGATGAGATTACACTTTACAAGTGTGTATGCAAATAACTTGGGGAAAAAAGGAGAGAGTTGTGGCAACACTTAGTGAGGGATGCCAATACAATTGGAATGCAGCCATGGTTAGTAGTAGGAGATTTTAACGCGGTAAGGAAGAATGAAGAGAAATATAAGGGTATTGGGCTAAACAGAAGGGATACAACATAATTTAATCAATGTCTTTATGAGAGCCATCTTGAAAATTTGCCAACTAGAGGTCTTCAGTACACTTGGTGTAACAACAGGGAAGAGGACTTAATCATGTGTAAACTGGATAGGGCATTGTCGAATGAAGGATGGATGGATACATATCCTTTTACTAAAGTTGAAGCTCAAAGTCCTGGGAGTTCTGATCATGCCATGATCTTGATAAACATTATAGTAAATCAGAAGCAAAGGAAGGGTCCATTCAAATTCTTCAATTTCTGGATGAATAATTGGAAGTTTGAGCATATTCTGAAAACAAAATGGGAAGAACAAGTTGATGGAGATGCTTGCATGCAACTGAGAAAAAAATTGGAAAGAATTAAAGCCTTTATTGAGAAAGCTGAATAAGGAGGTCTATAGCAATATTTCCAATAGAGTGAAGGAAAAATGGGATGAACTGAAAAGGATGGAAAATCAGACATTGCAGAATCAAGATCTATCACAGATTCAAAAAGCAAAGGAAGTGCAAAAGGAGTATTTTCAGCCGCTGCAGGATGTGGAAGCATTTCATTATCAAAAATCTAGAGTCAAGCACATCAAGCTTGGTGATAGTAATACTACATACTTCCATTGGAAGATGAAAACACAAAGGGCACATAATAGGATTGCCTCCATTGCAAAAAAAAAAAAAGATGGAACTTAAGTGATTGGCTCTACAAAAATTCATAAAGTGGCTGTCACTCACTTTTCTAGATTCTTGGGGAAAGAAGTAGCTGCTCAACCTCAGTCTTTAACAGGACTTGATCAAGTTATTACACAGAAAATATTAGCAGACAATCAAGCAATTCTCAGGGCACCTGTAACTGAACAGGAGGTACAAGAGGCTATATTTGCACTAAAGGCTAATAAAGCACCAGGACCAAATGGGTACACTGTTGAATTTTTTCAGAACAATTGGGGTGTAGTTGGGAAACTAGTGACTATAGCTGTCCTAGATATGCTTAATAAGAGTAAAGGCCTAAAATTTTCAAAAATATTGTGTTGACACTGATACCAAAGATAGAATTCCCTAATACAATGAAGCAATTTAGGTCTATTGCTTGCTGCAATGTGGTATATAAATGTGTGTCAAAGATATTATATGCAAGGATTAAACAAGTTTTGCCTGATCTGATATATTTAAATCAATCAGCTTTTGAGCCCAACAGGAAAATTATGGATAATATCCTACTTATGCAAGACTTAGTGAGAAATTATCATAAGGAAGGTGGATCTCCCAGATGTGTGCTTAAAATTGATCTCCAAAGAGCTTATGATTCTGCGGGTTGGGATTTCCTAAAAAACGTTATGGTAACTATGAGATTCCCAACAGTCTTTATTGAATGGGTCATGCAATGTGAATGTACTGCTAGATTTTCAATCAGCCTAAATGGAAGTGTGCATGGATTCTTTGTAAGTGTTAAGGGATTAAGACAAGGAGATCCAATCCCTCCTTATGTTTTTCTTTTGGTTATGGAGGCTTTTTCTGGCATCCTGAGAAGTTATGCACATCAATCAAGATTTTTATATCATCCCAAATGCAAAGAGTTGCAAATACATCACTTGTGCTTTGCTGATGATTTATTTTTTATGGCAAAAACAGATAGTGGAACATTGAGTTTCATCAAGTAGACCCTGGATGAGTTTGAAATCTTATCAGGTCTCACTCCAAATTTGAGCAAAGCTCCATATTCCTAGCAAGTGTAGATGGAATAACTGCAGCAAATTTAGCAAGAACAATATGAATAACAGTTGGTAAGCTTCCAGTTACATATTTGGGGGCAGTGTTATTAAAGGCGCAGGCGCACCTAAGGCGCAAAAGGTCCCTGGAGCCTAGGCGCAAGGCGCAAGGCGCAGGCGCGCGCCTTTTCGAAGCGAGGCGCAAAATTAAAATAAATATAAATAAATAAATAATAGTGCATTAAAACAATAAAATTACATTTAAAAAAACATTTCTTTTTCAGTTCACATCCCCATACACATCCAAATTTGTACATATGTTTTAAGTCGTTCACATCCCCATTTTATCGATAATGAGCGTATTAAATAATATCCTCATTTTATGATTAAAAATCTATTAGCGACAAACGAGAATATAAAAAATACACATGACGTGAAAAATAGACAATTCTTATTTTTGAAAGAGCTAATAAAAATGTCACTAAAAGCATATTTACAAGCTTTTTTTTTGTTGAGATTCGTGAGAACTATAACCACAAAGGTGTAAATACGTGGTCAATGAAGGGCATATCTGAAGTTGAAGGTACAATAAATGGAGAACTACCAGCAGTTCACTTTACACGAAGCTCATCACAGAGCTTGATGTGCTCAAAGAATGAGGCTCCAGAGAGAAATGGGATGTTTCCATGGGTGGTTGCCCCTCTCTGTCAAAGATGACCTTCATCCCCCATGATTTCATCATCGTCCCTGAAAACCAACAGCCCATTTCTCTCTCTCTCTCTCTCTCTCTCTCTGTGTGTGTGTAATTCTATAGAGATACAGAGAGAGAGTGATATCTATCTATATATATATACATACATAAAAAAACAGGCGCAAGGACGAACAGGGACTGAGTGAATGAGGGAGGGGGAGAGGGAGAGGGGGAGAGAGAGAGAGACCAGCGGGGTTGAGGCATGGAGCAGCGGAGTAGCAGCGGCAAGAGCAGTGCCACGGCGTCGACAGAGGCAGCGGAGCAACTAGCAGTCAGCGGCGGCGGCGAGGGGACAAGCAATGGCAGCGACGACGGCCACCGGTCACCGGAGCAAGGACGAACTGTCGCACGCAGAGTGAAATTGATTTGGATTTGGGGATTTTAGACTTTGGGAGCAAGGACGAACAGGCGCAAGGACGAACAGGCTCCTAGCTTCGCGCCTCCCGCCCCGCTATGCGCCTAGCGCCTGGGCGCCTAGGCTCACAAGGCGCGCGCCTAGTTGAACGCGCTGCGCCTAGCCTAGGCGAGGCGCGGGTTGTGCGCCTGAGCGCGCCTTGCGCCTAGGCGCGCGCCTAGGCGCGCTTTTAATAACACTGTTTGGGGGTGCCTCTTATCTCCACAAAATTGAGTTACAAAGATTGTTATTTTCTTGCAGAAAGAATTACACAAAAAATATTTAGTTGGACCACAAAGGTGCTGTCATATGCTGACAGATTGCAGTTAGTTATATTTGTTTATGTAGTATGCAGATTTATTGGTGTTCTATCTTTATCTTGCCAAAAAGAATAATAAAGCAAATAGAACAAAAAATTAGAGCATTTATATGGCATCGAAAAGATATGAAATGCACTGGGCTAAAGTTAAATGGAAGGCTTAATTGCACTGTAAACCCTGTGTTTTCCAAAGAATTGCAATCAAAACCCCAAAGTTTAGAACTCGACATCTAAGACCCTAACGTTTGCCATTTGTTGCAATCTCTGGAATTTACTAACGGGGATTAACGATTTTGTTACTTTTTAAGGGTTTTTCATTTTCTTTTGGCCGTACCTTCTTCTTCCACCCTCACCACCACTTACTTTCCCACTTCCACCTGCCCAATCTGCTTCTTCCATAGCTGCCCACCCTAGCCACTAGCCATAAGCACAATCAGGCTACCTATCTCATTGAAGTTTGGAGTACAAACTCCAAAATAACCAAGCTACTTAAACAGCAGCACTCGAGGTGCTTGTGATGCGCTTTTGAAGCAATCTCAAAACAAAACTCTGAGCATGATGTCGAACATAATC